>CAEGAE010031763.1:0-12948 GCA_903067095.1 Girardinus metallicus | reverse complement strand
GTGGGGGTGTGGGGTGGTGGGGGGTGGGGGGGGTGGGGGGGGGGGGGGGGGGGGGGGGGGGGGGGGGGGGGGGGTGGGTGTGGGTGGGTGGGTGTGTGTGTGTGTCTCACTCTCATCATGATTGTCTGGAAAAATTTTAACATCTGGACGGAAGTTAAAATTTTTCCAGACAAAGATGATGAGATATTTAGCATTTTGAAGCAAAACATCTGGTTGGAAGTTTTGCTTCAAAATGCAAAATATTTCATAAATGTAATCCTTTTCTCTATTTTTTGGTCAGAACCAGATGAACAGAAACGTTAATTTGGTTTATGTTTCATACTTAAAACAATAAAGAGAAATCTTATTGTCGTCTGAACCGTTTTCTGACCGTAGTGTGAGTTGGCTAACTCTCTCGCTGTGTTGACATAAATATTGGATCATTTTCCAGAATGTTTCTGAAAGCAGTTGGAGAACCAGAAAACACTGAAGCAAAGCATGAAAGTCTAAGAATCAGTTAGAGGTTAAAACACAATTATTAATGTTTTATTTGACTTTAATAATGCAGCTCAACCAATCATAAAGCAGCATTTGGAAACAAAATGCTTGTGAAATAAAAATATTAACATGGACACAAAATTCAGGCACATCCAGTCCAGCAGGTGGAGCCACTGATCAGCCCACACATAAAACTGTCCACTAGATGGCAGCAGAGTCTCCACAGTGACAGAACTGATTCTAATGAGAAAAGCGAAGCTTGGCTAAATAAAGCAACATTAAGGAGAATAAAACATGAAAACAAGCAGCAGAGAAGGTTCTGAAGCCCAGAACGACTCGGACCCGATGTTCTGACCCGGTCTGAATGTGACCTGGAACCTCTTATGAACAGTTGGAGTTCAGGGGAACCTTTGGAGACACGGACCGCTTCATTAAACCGTCATCTTCACTTCCTGTTTCCTTCTTCTGATTCTGATCCATCAGCAGCCCAAAGGTCAGAGGCCAACCAACCTTCAGGTGACCGTCAGCCGACCTGACAAACCCTGAGTCACCTTCCTCTGCCCTTCATCGCTTCCTCTGACCCACCGGGACCTCAGAAGTCAACCCCCTCTCAGAGAGGAAGAGCCGTTAGTGGGCAGATGTTTCCGTCCTTCAGCTGCTGAAGGTCAACATCTGCTTTGCTGCTTCCTCTCAGAACCAACCCTACACCTCTCCTCTTCCTCATGGAGCCGGGCTTCACGCCAGCGACCTCTGTCTGGGTTTGATCCGTGGGTACAGCTGCAGAGAGGTCAACACGTCAATACAGGATGACCCTGAGGAGGCCAGGAGATACTCTGACCTCTGACTCATCATCAGTGAGGAAGACTGTCTTACCCCCAGCAGGTTCCTCGCCACGTATCCCTCGTGGTTGTCCAGCCTGGCCCACCACCAGTCCGTCTCGGTGTCGTCATGGCGACGAAGCACTGTGACGGCGTCCCCCTCACTGAAGGACAGCTCGTCGTCCCGCCGCGCGGCGTAGTCCCACAGCGTGTACGCTGCCCCCTTGTTCATGACGCCCAGCTTCTCCTGGACGCCTGCGGAGGACAAAGCGGACGGTCAGGTGAGTCCGGGTATGGCGCCGGTACCTGGACGCCTCCGGCTCCCCCCACCGTAGAGGAACTGGGAGCACTGGCTGTAGCCCTCCTCCATCTCCTCGCACTTGTCGGCCGCCGTCTCCACGTCGCTGATGGTGGTGGCGAAGATGGCGGCGCCTGATTCCACCAGCATCTTACAGAGGTGGACGCTGTTGCAGGAAGCGGCGCAGTGCAGCGGAGTCCTGCGCGACAGACAGGAGGAGAGCATGAGATGACCCCGGATAATCCCTGACTGTCCCTAGGGACAATGTGATGACCCCAAGATGGCGGTCCGGAGGACAGAGGAGAAACTGACCATCCGTCGCTGTCGGCCGCGTTCACGTTCACTCCAAAGTCCAACAGGAACTTGACGATGTGGTGATGACCGGCACACACGGCGTTGTGAAGAGGAGTGATGCCTTCGTCGTTGGGCATGCTGGGGTTCTCCACCTGCAAGAACCAGAGGCTAGGGTCAGAGGTCAGAGGTCAGGACAGCTTGCAAGAAGACCTGAAGCATCTATGGTTCCAACAACAAGAAACCCCTGAGCTCCTGCAAATTGTATGGACCGGAACCAGAGGAACCGGAGGAACCTCTGGGTGGAACCAGGCGGTACCTCGTAGATGACCCTCTGGACCAGGTCAAACTCTCCCTCCAGCGAGGCGTCCAGCAGCAGAGCCAGGGGGTTGAACTTGACCCTCAGTCCGTGACCCGTTCGCTCTGACGACGGCTTCTTCAGGTTGGTCCGCTTCGCCTGCGGACACAAGCAAACTGGTGACTATGGTAATAAAGTGGCAGCACCTGAGGAAGTCTGGTCAATACGGACCTTTGGTCCTGAAGGCAGAGCAGCAGGAGCTGGAAGTGAGCCGTGGGCGGAGCCAGCACCTCCCTGGTTCTGGTTCTGGACCTCGGACCTCTTTGGTTCTGGAGGCGAGCCGGGTTGTGTTGAGGGAGGCAGGTAGGTGGTGCTTTCTGTCTCTTTGGGTGTTTCCATAGTAACGGAGGGTGAAGAGGAGCGGCAGGACTCTGAGCTCAGGTCCTGACCTTTGACCTCTCTGGGTGCTACCTTGTCTCCCGGGTCCAGGCTCCCGTTGGCTGAATGGACGGCGTCCACGTCCCCCAGGAGCCCGTCCGGCTGGTAGAAAGGGTTCGCTGGAACAGAGGAGAACGTCTCTGAGCCCCTAGAACGACCGAGTCCAGAACCTCAACAGAACCTCGACCGAGTCCTACCAGAACCGCCCTCCATGCCTCCAGCCAACGTGTTGAACCTGCACCACAAAGCACCTTCATCAGGCCCAATCTGCAGAAAGTGGACCAATCCCAGCGGTGGGCAACGCAAGCTGGAGACGCTAACGCTAGCTCTGCTAATGCTAGCTCTGCTAATGCTAGCTCTGCTAATGCTAGCTCTGTCAAAAGTAGTTTTGCTAATGCTAGCTTTGCTAACGCTACAGCATTATACAAACACGCCATTTAGTAGAAGCTAAATATCGGGTGAAGAATTCTAACCCTAACTTCAGCACAGATGTCAAAACAGCCGAGTAATTAGTGCTAAGCTAACAATTAGCTCCTCTATTGGCACATTTGCTGACGTGGGGCCACCGCTGGATGACAGTTTCCACCAAGAAACTGGACTTACCGCTGGTACAGCAGCTTCTGGATGTTGGGCCCCTGGGGGCCCTCGGGTTCGGTGATGGAGCTCCGCTTCTTCAGGGGCCGTGGAGCGTTGCTGAGACGGCGCCGCAGAACCTCCAGATCGGCGTCGTTCTGGTACCGCAGCTGCGAGTGGGCTGAGGAGGCAACAAACCAGAATAAGCTCTGGTTTCCTGATAAAGGCCCAGTTTACCACCAGAACGGCCAGTCAGTCTGACCGGGCCTACCACCATGGCAACCATTAGGTCCTGAGTGAGTGGAGCAGACGGAGCGGGGTACCCACCGACCGGCATCAGCTTGGTGGGACTGAGGGGACGAGGGAAGCCGTCCACGCTGGGCGGAGGGAGGACCGCGCCGTCTCTGGCTTCGTCCTGCGGGGCGGAGGACGAGGACTGGACCACGGGCTTCCCGTAGACTGTGGATACAGAGCAGACGATGGGACGGGTGGTCGGCCCGATCGGACCTCCGGCAGCGCCGAGGCGGTTCCGACCTGCCTTGACGGCGGCCCGGTTCCCAAGAGGGCCCTGGTTCTTGGCCTGAGGCTGATGCAGGTACATGCTGTAGATGGAGCTGCTGTTCATGGTGGCGGGGCCCTTCCTGGGGGACTGCGGCCTGGACAGTTGCTCCGGGACGTAGGGACGCACCGCCACCGCAGGAGGGGGGTCGGTCCGCTCCAACTGGAGGGAAAGCGGGGAGGACGGCGCAGAACCTGGACACAGAACCACAAACAGCTGCCAATACATGATAACTAGCTAGCTGTTAGCTAAACATTAGCTGTTAGCCAAACAGTGCTTGGATAACAGGCCCGTCTAGAGGCGAGTCCACTAACTTTTAGTGAAATACTAGCTCTCGGCTAAACGTTAGCTGCTGGGCAAACGCTAGTTCTCAATGAAAGTACAGCTGCAAGATAAACGGTAGCTGTTAGCTAAACATGTCGACGGTAGACTGGGCCGGTACCACAGAGTCCAATCTCTCTTCCCATCTCAATCAGAGTTCTGCAATAGAACCCTAAGAATCCTCTTCTTCAGTCAGAGGCTTCCTGCGTAACCGCTGCAAGACAGACCTCTACTTCTCAACACATTTGTTTTCCTCATATTTTGTTTGTTGTTAATTTTTCATTTTAATTTGATATTCTCTGAAATCCATAGAAAACAATGAAAATATTTAGTAGAAATCAACATTCTATTTCTATTCCCTGTGGAAACAATCACAACTACATCCTGCAGTGTTATTATTCATAGGCCATAAGTGTAGATATGAGAAATGTAGTATTTCAAAGTAATTCCCGTGTGTGTCTCTGGGCGGTACCTGGGTTCTGGCTGGGGACGCGCTGCGGCGACGAAGACAAGGAGGAGGAGCCGGCGGCGGCGGGGGGGCGGGGCCAGCCCAGCGTCCCGGGCGCCGAGCGCGGCAGGGAGCTGCAGTGATGGGCGGCGGCCTGATGGGCGGCGCTGGGGTACGTCCCATAGCCGGAGGGTCGCAGCTGCTGGGAGGACCAGAACCCGACTCACTGGCGTCTCCATAGCAACCACTACATGCATCAACCAGCTGAGACCAGATGTTTACATACTCCCCGTCTGACATGAAACCGAACTGAACTTCCTGTTTCAGGTCCAGTTCACCAAGCTGGTTCTGGATCCAGAAAAGTTCTGGATCATCAGAACTTTTCAACCATTTCATGAGAGTTGACCTTTAACCTTTAGCACCTGGGTCATTCCTCCTCATAGAACCACTGGAATCGGGTCAGGACTGTAGCCGTTCTTCCTCACAGAACCTTTCTGCCGACCAGAAAACCCGTTTGGACCCGACTGTCTAGCAACACAGCCCCACAGCATGATGCTGCCACCACCAGCAGGCGTTACAGTAGGGATGGTGGGCCCAGGCTTCTTAGCGTCCAGGAGACAGGACGCGTCTCCACAGACGAAGGTTTTGTCCCTCTGGACATCTGCAGGAATGGCTTCTTCCTCGCTAAAGCAGAGTGAGAATTAACCTATCAGAAGCTGACAAAGCCATGACATCACCACCAGGGCGGGGTTTAGAGGAACAGTGCTCTTCTAGTGCTTAAGGAACTGAAACAGGTGTGTCGGGTCTGGTTTCCGGTCAGACGTAGGGAACAGTCTGAGAAGAAGAACAAACGGTACCAGTTCTGGACTGCAGGTCCTCCCGTCACCTCCAGTCTGGCTGACGTTGGACCACGGCGTGTCGCTGACTGAACAGGAAACAGAAGAAACAGAAGAACGTCAGGAAAGGGTATGGAAACTCACCAGGGACAACCAGGGACAACTACAGACAACCAGGGACAACCAGGGACAACTACAGACAACCAGGGACAACCAGGGAGAAGCAGACCATGAGTCCCAACAGAAGGTAGCGCCAGGACAGAGGAAGGGATAGAAAGATGAGACAGGAGACACAGAGAGACAGTCATCGTGAGGACGACCCGTCTAGAGGCGAGTCCATGTCCACCGTGAAGACACCAGGACCTGATAGGGAGCGGACGTGGCTGAGTGACGCGGCTTTGAACGGGGGGTCCACCGGGCGTCCTGGGTCGCGCCTCGCTTCGGCCGGCGTCTGGACGTACGGGCAGACGGCCGCCACTCGACTGGAGACGGCGGCGCCGGGTTGCGGGGTCGTCCGGGGGGAGGACGGGCCCTCATTTCGGCTCAGCTAGAAGGGAGACGGGCGTCAGAGAGGACGGCGGGACAGGAAGCGGTGCGGGATGAGATCGATACCTCTGCTCTCTTCCTGTGCAGACGGTCCCTCAGCTCTCCGATCCGGCGGTCCATGGCCGCCACCTGACCCGTCCGCTTGGACAGCAGCTCCTGGTTCTGGGCCAGCCGACCGCTCTGTTCCAGGTTCTGATGGTTCCGGGCCTGAAAGACAGCCGGTACCAGTACCAGTTCCTCTACATGAGTGACAAAATAAAGACCAACAGCCTTCAATCGACTTCTCTGTCAATATTTGTTAAAACAACGTGAAGCTCACAACTCCGACCTACAGTGACCATCATCACAGTTTGAAACGTTCAAATGGGCTGAACAGTGGCGCAGTTGGTAGAGCTGTTGCCTTGCAGCAAGAAGGTCCTGGGTTCGATTCCCGGCCCGGGAGTCTGCATGTTCTCCCTGTGCATGCTGGGTTCTCTCTGGTTCTCCAGTCCACAAACATGACTGTCAGGTTAATTGGTGTTTCTAAATTCTCCCTAGCTGTGAGTGTGACGGTTGTTTGTCTCTGTGTTGCCCTGCAACAGACTGGCCACCTGTCCAGGTGACCCGCCTCTCGCCCAGAACGTCAGCTGGAGAGGCAGCAGCTCCTGACCGCACTAAGGGACAAGGCTGTTAGAAGATGGATGAAATGTTCAACTGTACTTTATTCTGAACTCCTGGCTTGTTTATTCATTTTAGACAGATTTAATCCAGCAGCGCCTCCTACTGGCTCTTGGTAACCATCAGAGCCATCAGAACCTGGGCTCACCTGTAGCTCCTGGTAGAGCTTCCTCAGCTCCACGCCAGCAGAGCCGGATAACAAGGAGCCCTTCAGGGCGGCGGGTCCCACCGGGGACCCGGAGGTGTCCGCCAGCCTCTCGGTGTCGCTCTGCAGCTGGAGGCGGCCCCTCCTCAGGTCCTCCAACTGCTGGGTGAGCTGAACACCAGGAGGGAGACGAGACGACGATGAAGAACAAGAAACAGCAGCTGTTTGATTCTAATAGGAACAATTCATGCTGTTACAGCTCCCCCTACCTGCCGCAGCTCCCCCTACCTGCCGCAGCTCCCCCTACCTGCCGCAGCGCCTGCCGCAGCTCCCCCTACCTGCCGCAGCGCCTGCCGCAGCTCCCCCTACCTGCCGCAGCGCCCCCTACCTGCCGCAGCTCCCCCTACCTGCCGCAGCGCCCCCTACCTGCCGCAGCTCCCCCTACCTGCCGCAGCTCCCCCTACCTGCCGCAGCTCCCCCTACCTGCCGCAGCTCCCCCTACCTGCCGCAGCGCCCCCTACCTGCCGCAGCGCCCCCTACCTGCTCCACCCTGCTGACGGCGGCCTGCAGCTCGTCCTGCTTCTCCTGGAACAAGCTGCTCACATGGTGGATCTCTGCGGCTGCAGACAGAAGCAGTAGAGCTCAGAGTGACGATCGGCTGGCTGATGATCCTGGCTGTTTGTCTTACTGAGGTTCCCGTTGATCAGCCTGCTGTAATCCACCTGGCCTCTCATGGCGCGGATCTTCTTCAGCTTCGCCTCCTGGCTCTCCACCCGCTCCTTGAGGCGCTGCAGCTGCTCCGCCTCCGCCTGCAGAGAAACAAACAGCTGGGGAACATCAGGGGAACGTCTGGGGAACGTGTGGGGAACGTCTGGGGAACATCAGGGGGACATCAGGGGGTATATGTGAGGGAACATGTGGGGGAACATGTGGGGAATATCAAGGGAACATGTGGGCCTACCTGTGAGTACCCTGTGTTGGTTCTGCTGCCCTGCTGAAGGAACCGCAGCCGTTGCTCCTGAAATAGAGAAGAGTCATGAAGGTACCGCTGGTCCAGTTGTGGTTCTGGTTCTGGTTCCTCCGAGCTCCAGAACACAACACTGAACAGTATTTGCTGTAAGTCTGTCCTACAGTACAGGATATTAAATCTCACTATGTTTTTATTTTAGGTAAGCCAAAATAAAAAGAAATCTCTCATCAAACTTTTCCACGTTAAACTCCAACAATGTACAGAAGACAAACTTTTTTATTTCTAAATAGAAGTTAAATAACTTGATTTCTGTAACTCGCTACATGGGCAGGCCAGATACTGCCACCTGCAGGTGGGAGGAAGCATCACTTCATGCTGATGCTTTCAACATTTATTCAGAAAATTCAGAAAATTAAAAAATAAAAATCACAATTATGCATCAAAGGTAAAAAACTGCCAGGGATCTTTTGATTTTGGGTTTTCCACAAAAACCGGAGGAGCTGTTCACAGTCGCTGCTGCTGCTGCTACCTTTGCCATCAGCATCTGCTGCTGCGCCTCGATCTGCTGCTGCTGCCTACTGGCCATTTCCTGGAGCTCAGACAGGGTCAGCTCCACCTGCGGGACCTGCACACACACACACACAATAAAGTGCATGGTAACAGTGAGTGTTCCCAGAGCAGAGGAAGGTTTGACTTGGGAAAACTTAGCCCTACCCTAACCCTGTTTGATTATTAAAATTGGAAGCTTTCTGCAGTAACTGCAGAACACGTAGGCTCTAAATATGCTGCGTCACTGGTTACCATGGTGATTCCCCGGTGTTCATGGGAGCAGCAGCACTGATGTAAACAGTCGCTTTGGCCACCATGCGATGGCAGCATGAACAGGTCAAAGGTGAAGCACCTGGCCACTGAACTTCATCTTCCTGCGACAGCTTTAGTCGGCTCAGGTCTGTTAGCTGTTAGCCAGAGGAGCTACTCTTTACTGCCCTCTAGTGGTGAAGCATAGGCATGCTAACCCCTCAGGTCTGATGTTTTTCATATTTCCCATCAGTCACTACAGTTTTAGGATGAAGGCCATTTTTCAAGATGGCCGACATATTTCAGCCTCTTAAAACATTTTTTCCCATCTTCATGACAGATGAACTTTATAAATGTGGCAGAATCAGAACCTGAGGACTGCTGCTAGCGAGTCATCGTAATTAGCTTTAGCTTCTGCTAATCTTTAATGTGATTAGCACTTAAGCATTAGCATGTTTTTGTTTATCAGTTTAGTGTAATTTTTTGTGTGTAGCAGTTTAGCTTTAGCTTCTGCCATTTTCTTTTCAAGTGTTTAACGGGTTACCGTTAGCATGGCTAAGACTTTTGTTTAGTGGTTAGAAACACCATAACCTTCCAGAACCACCAGAACCTCTAGAACCTCCAGAACCCAGAACCCTTCAGAACCTCCATAACCCTCCTGAACACTTCAGAACCTCCAGAAAACTCTAGAACCTCCAGAACCTCTAGAACCTCCAGAACCTCTAGAACCTCCAGAAACTCTAGAACCTCCAGAAACTCTAGAACCTCCAGAACCTCTAGAACCTCCAGAAACTCTAGAACCTCCAGAAACTCTAGTACCTCCAGAACCTCCAGAACCTCTAGAACCTCCAGAAACTCTAGAACCTCCAGAACACTTCAGAACCTCCAGAAACTCTAGAACCTCCAGAACCTCTAGAACCTCCAGAAACTCTAGAACCTCCAGAAACTCTAGAACCTCCAGAACACTTCAGAACCTCCAGAAACTCTAGAACCTCCAGAACACTTCAGAACCTCCAGAACACTTCAGAACCTCCAGAAACTCTAGTACCTCCAGAACCTCCAGAAACTCTAGAACCTCCAGAACACTTCAGAACCTCCAGAACACTTCAGAACCTCCAGAGCCTTCAGAACCTCCAGAAACTCTAGAACCTCCAGAGCCTTCAGAACCTCCAGAAACTCTAGAACCTCCAGAACCCTTCAGAACCTTCCAGAACCTCCAGAACCCTTCAAAACCACCAGAACCCTCCAGAACCTTTTGATCCTCCAGAACTTCCAGAACCTCTAGAACTTCCAGAACCCTGGGTCTGGTTCTGCTGGGCTCCTCGTCTTGGTGGAGCCAGCAGAAGTTCGGCCGGTGTGGTCGATGTGTTGTGATGTTCAGCAGAACCCTGCTGGTTCCGCCGGCCCGGCCCGGCCCGGCCGTGGTACCTGCAGGCTGTCCCAGGTGATCCTGCAGGAGCGGACTTTGATCTTGCTGCATTGTCCTTCCACCGTGAACTCCTGCACCAGGTCCACTTCGTTCCACTCCATGGTCCCGGCTGGGCCGGTCCGGCAGGGGAAACCGGGCCGGACCAGAACTTTGTCTGGTGTGGAGCTCAGCTCTACCTCAGATACAGTCTTCTTGGTGAGTTCTGCTGTGGGAACCGGGTCAGAACCAGCATGTTCTGTTTCTCTCCTCGTCCTGCTGCAGCTCTTTGCTGCGACACTCCCCCCCCTCCCCCGTCTCTCGCCCGGCTCCTCTCTCTCTCTACTGCAGCAGAGCCGGCTTAGCCCCGCCCCCTCCAGATGTGCCTGATGAGGAAGATGATGCTGGCAGAGCGAAGAGCAGAGGGAGCGTCCTGCCGGCTGCGTCACACTGCAGGACAGACGACCCGGTCCGACCAGGTCCAATGTTCTGCTGGTCCGGATGTGAAGTCCAGGATGTGGTCAGATCAGAAAAACTGACAGAGAAATGGTGGAGGATAGTCTGGACTGGATCGGAACCGGAATCTGGACTAGATCAGGAGTTTAGCCCGGTTCTGGGTCCAGAACAATCTAGTTGTTGTTGCAGATGAACTGAATCTTTTGCTCTGAACAGTTCTTTTTCATTTTCATGTAAATCCATTTAACTGCTGCACTCGCTGCTAACCGCTAACCACTAACAGCTAACCACCAACAGCTAACCACTAACCCTAACCGCTAACCACTAGACACTAACCACTAGACACTAACCACTAACAGCTAACCACCAACAGCTAACCACCAACAGCTAACCACTAACCCTAACCGCTAACCACTAGACACTAACCACTAACAGCTAACCACTAACAGCTAACCACTAACAGCTAACCACCAACAACTAACCACTAACCCTAACCGCTAACCACTAGACACTAACCACTAGACACTAACCACTAACAGCTAACCACCAACAGCTAACCACCAACAGCTAACCACTAACCCTAACCGCTAACCACTAGACACTAACCACTAACAGCTAACCACTAACAGCTAACCACTAACCCTAACCGCTAACCACTAACAGCTAACCACTCACAGCTAACCACTCACAGCTAACTACTAGCCACTAACCACTAACCGCTAACCACTAGCCACTATCTGCTAACTGCTTTGTTGATAAAAAAATCTGGTTCTGGTTCTGCTGAGCCCAGGTTGGCCCGGTTCTGGTCCAAGTCAGCCACTGACGTCATCCCCCTGCTTCCTGTGAGGCCCCGCCCCCTCACAGCTGATGTCATTTAAAGCTGCAGGCGTCCTCTTAAAGCAACAACGTCCCATTAAACACAAAGCCACTGCATCTCATGGCGTCGCCATGGAGACGGATGTGCATGTCCAACAGTCCTGTCCCCATCCTGTCCTGATCTCAGGCTACAAGTCAAAGGTCAAAACTTCTCCGTTCCAGGACGCTGGTTCTGTTCAACCAATAAACCATCAGAACTCACCTGCAGCGGCCCGGTTCTGCTGCTGACACTCGGTTCTGGTACCTGGGGAGACGGAGACTCTGCAAGGTGAGAGGAAGAGGAGGAAGAGGAGGAGCTTTCAGACAATCCTCTTAACCCGGTTATGTCATGGATCAGGATAATCCTGCCTTCACTGACCGACCCAACCGGATCGGAACCGGTAGCCGAGGTTCAATATGGAGGAGGAAGAGGAGGAAGAGGAGCTGGCTGTTTCTACTGAGTGACTCAGAGACCAGAGCGTCAGCAGTCCGGTCCAGACCCGGTTTGATCACCACCACTAAGTGCTGGAGCCGTATAATGATGACTGTCACTAATCCAGGATTACACACACACACACACGTATGACTGTCTCACAGACTTATTTTTAGGTTCTGATCCGCCTTCAGTCCAGACTCTGCTGGTTCTGACCGAGTCCAATTCAAGTCTAGAACTAAAGCAGGTTCCTTCACGCTGACTGGACCATATAAACCGTCATGACAATCGGGTTCTTATCATCCGTCTGGTTCTACCTGCAAGTGTTCTGGTTCTGCGATGGTTCTGGTTCTGGTCCAGCCTGCTGGGTTTTAATGAAGGTGCAGGCTGATCCAGAACCATCAGGAGGTTCTGTTGTGTTTGCAGCGTTCTGGTTGTTGGTGGACAGATTTTAAGCTGCTGGTTCTGGAGCGGAGAACACGGCCCACTTACCTCATCGCTCTCTGCTGCCACTGAGGTCCGGTTCTGATCCGAGGCCGGCGGGATTCCTGCAGAACAAACAACAAAATGTCATCCAGACTCAAAGGATCGAGGGCCAGATGAGTCATGTGACCCGACAGTGCTGACCCTGGTGCTGACCCGACCACCCCGCCCACAATGGCTGCTGTTTCCAGAACTCAGTGTAAAACCTCAACCTGCAGTTTCCTACCAGGCAAGTTTGGTGTTGCAGTTCTACCTGGTGGCCACAGGGGGCGGTGTCTGAGGTAGTAGCGGACCTCGGGCTTCCGGGTCCCCCAGGCGTTCAGCAGATCCAGCAGCAGCAGCTCCTGAGGGAGAGGACGCTCTGAGGAAGACAAGATGGCGTCACTGCCTGGAGGCAGCAGACTGATCCACGCCCTGAGGTTCTGAGGCGGTATTCTGGGAAGATGGCGAACCGGGCACGCAGCTTCTCTTAAACCCTAATCCCGATTTGATAGTTAAGACCTCTATTTTTGATTACCAAACCTGCCTATACATTTTATATATTTTTTTTTCAATTTATTTTTCATCACCAACTTTCAAACAACAAAAGATATGAAACGAGATAAAGCTGATAATGAGGCCAAGCTAGCGGTAGCCTCCGTGCTCTCCCGTTGCTGACCAGCAGCTATGGAGTCATCACTTCCAACAACCAATAGGAAATCTCCCCCGACGCCTATCAAAACTCCCACACACCCAGCAAAGGAGCCGAGTCCCGACATGAGGAAGCCAACAGCCGGACTGTGGGAGCCATTAACAGGCTAACTGACGAGATCCAGAGCTTCGGCCTGCAGCTACGTGACGACA
>CAEGAE010031761.1:0-12851 GCA_903067095.1 Girardinus metallicus | reverse complement strand
TTGCCGGATCTATTAAGGAAGTCGGCAGAAACCCGGGAGAATTGGATTTTTAAAAAAACATTAAAAAAAAAAAAGAAGGAAAACAAGACAAAAAAAAAAAAAGAAAAAGCCAATATACCCCCCCCCCCCCCTCCCCCCCACTTGGAAAACCTCTATTTTTTTTTTCCAACAAGAACAGAAAAAAATAAATATCATAAATACCCATTTAAAGCAATCGCATAATTTGTATGCGAAGGCTGCTTGTTCTGGCGGATGAAATTCATGCACACTGTGTTTGATTAAGGATCTGCATCTTATCAACCTAATTTGGTCGCGTAATCTGCTGTAACACAAAAGAACAAGGACGCTGATTGGTTTTAATCCCACCATTAAAATCACGCTCCGGAGGTTTAGACTCGTTCAGGATGTTAGGGGTGGAAAATGTAGGCCTGTTTACGTTTGTCCTCTTGAATGTCGCTGCGTGGCAAATCGATCCACAGATCCTGTCAGAAGGGGGCGCCCTCCGCCCGTTTCGCCCGGGCAGGAAGCTGTTTTACAAACTTATTCACTTTTGAATTAATTTTATTACAAACACCTTGCAAAAAGTTTACAAAGCCTGACCTAACCCTGCTGTAGACATGTTGGTGTATTTTTCTCAAGACGACATGAGGACTGATTTGTTATCTTAAGAGGATGAATCATATTTCTGTTATCCTGAGGTAATGAGATATTTGGCTAGACAAAAAAAAAAAGCCTTTATTTTTAATGCACGTCACAATATTATTAGATATCTCCCTCTTACTTTCACGTCTTCCGTTTTGTTTCATTCCATTAGCGGAACTAATGGTGCGGTCGCACCAAACGCGTTTTGAGCGTCAGGAGTGTGTGATTTACATTCAACGTCTATGTGGAGGTGCGTCGAGGGAGCTGCGTGTTTTGCGTGTCAAGCGCTGCGAGATTTTAAGCTTTTCGTGAGTTTAACGCGCATCGAACATGTCCGACGCCGGAGTTGTAAAATCTGAACTTTCGCCGCTCGACGCAGAGCATCAACCGATCAGAGGGTCTCTGCTATGTGACGTAGTGGTGCGTTTCCTGACGTGATTTCAGAAAAAAAAAAAACTGCGGCGGATAAACTAATTGTTGCTGTTTGCCCTCGTCCCATAATCTACGAAGAATCAAGTTACGACTACAGAGACAGGAACAGAAAGGAAGACCAGCGAGGAAGTTGGAATGTCGAGTAACTTATAACTTTTACTGTTTGAACATATTTCCCTGCATTTGAGCTACCCAAATCCATCCAGCGAAAACATCGAGTCACGTTAAATAAACATATTTATTTAGACGGAATATGCGGGACCGTTTCCTCTCATCGCCCCCTGAGAGCCATTTTGATGCATCTAGAGCAAAATGTCAAGGATCTGACTTCAAACTTGAAGCTTCAGACGAGTTTTGATGCACAAAACGCGTTTGGTGTGAACGCACCATGACATTACCAAAACCACACTCTGCCCTCTGTTTAGCCTTCCTGTTATCGTTTGAAGTCTTGGTCTCTACAACATGTAGGTATGGCCTTTCTTTGAAATACCTTTCTATCTCTCTCTTTCTCTAGGTTTATTTTTTAATACCTCTACTGAAGCTAGCTTGCTAGCTAAGTGTTTACACAGCAACAAATCCCAAATGTCAAAATGTTGTCGGTGGAACTAGAAGTCACTTGTATGTTGTTCTTGACTGAACAGAGAACAACACATATGATATTTTTTATTTTGGCCAGCATTGGGTTGATTTCGGACTAAATACAACATCCCTACCTCCTGATCTTTGTGAAAAATATATATTTTAAGTAGATTGCAAAGTCTTCTAGCAGCTGTATTTGCACAGACATCATCCTGGCTAAACAAAACCCAGCAAAATGTAATCACTGCAAACAGAAAATAAAGTTAAAAAACAGCCGAAACCATCAGCAGGTAACTTTAAACTGTCTCATTATGATTTTGAGTGACGAATGCCACTTCCTGTTTGGTTTCTTCCTGTTTAGAGGTTTCATCTTCTCATTAGCTAACACTTTGTTTTAATATGTTTTAAAAGCAAGCTTTCATCTGGGTTGAGGAGCAGCATAAAGGGTTCTCCACTGCAGAAACAATCAAACCTTGGGCTTTAGTTGAGTTTCACCTTTAAGAAATGCTACAATACATTTTTGTTAGAAATCACCAGAAATGTTTAAAGGCTCTGATGAGAAGTAAGAGGAAAGTTATTCTCATTATTTACCGTTATATAAAGCAACTAAAGTCAGAAGTAAATGTCTGCTGTAAATGTAGCAATTGGAGTAAACATTAGCATTGACCCGTGAACAGAGAACTCAAACGGTTCTGTACGACTTCCTGAATGTAGCAACTGGTTGTGTGATGCAAATCCAGACTGAGATTCTCTTCATAAAATGTTCATTTAAATCAGTTTATTTTTGGTATGAAAGCAGGAAAAAAGCATGCTTGACTTAGCCCTAATCCACATAATTCTCACTCTGTTTACCATATTAACGCCTCACTGCTGCACATCATCAATTTCTGGGAGGAGGAGGAGGAGAAGGAGGACGTGTTAGATTTAAAAACGGGCATTTTAATGGAAAGATTAACTAAGGAAGGCACGGTGAAGTACAAATGCAGAAAATGGGATGAGAAATGTCACACAGGAAATTAAAACTCAATTTTATTTAATTTTTTTTCGCCCATTAGAGGAATGAAAACAGTTGGTTTGATTGTGCTGTTTGCATCGTGAATCTTGTTCCAGTTTGCCCTTCCTGACTCTCATTAGTATTCATAAATCTGGCTGCGATTGCTCAGTTTGACTCTCAATCCTCTTACATTTGCTGCATTTTCACATGTATAAATTTACTAGCTGATCGTTGGTTGCTGTGCTCTTTTCTGCCTGGATGCTCCATTTATTGAAGTCTGGCTGCTCAAGTGGGACTCTCGGCAGAAAGCTTTTCGGCATACAAAATTATACATCATCAGATACCGCTGCTGCCAGATTACTAAATCTTTCAGTGAATTTTTATTACCCTTTTTTCTAATCCTTTCCTTGGAGAACCGTTCTGTTCTATGCTGAACCTTTGTGCTGCTTCGGTAAGCAGATGGCGCTTTAATGAACTCCACAAAATATATTTTATACCAAACTACTTGTCTCCTTGAAACTCTGAGGTAAGCTGGTGTGCAGATGTTCTCAAAGTCAAATTAAATTAAATTCAAAAGTACTATAATGACCCAAACAGGGATTTAAACGTTCTTGTATATCTTGTTATCCAAGTTTCTTGGAGGAGTTGTTGTAGATGCTGTGAGGAAGGAGAGCAGATGAGAATTAGCTTATTGCTATAATCTGATGCAGCGCATCAAATGGTGACATTTACATCTCTGGAGAAAACTAAGAGCCCACTGCACTGAGCCCCAATGAAAACCTGGTTATTCCACCAAATATTGATTTCTGATCTCTTCCTGAGTTAAAACATTAGTATCGTTGTTCCTAAATGAATATGAACTGGTTTTCTTTGCATTATTTGAGGTCTGAAAGCTCTGCATCTTTTTGGTTATTTTGACCATTTCCCATTTTCTGCAAATAATGAAAAAAAAAAAAAAAAACTAAATTTTTGATTGTAATTTCAGAGACATGTTGTCAGTAGTTCATAGAAAAAAAGAACAATGTTCATTTTACTCAAACATTTACCTATAAACAGTAAAATCAGAGAAACTGATCATTTAAAGTGGTTACTTAATGTGTTTCCAGAGCTGTATGTTTGAGCAATCCATTATTATTATTATTAGAAAATGATCTTCTGTAGCAGTCAGAGTTACAGTGAAACTGTGGTACCTCTGACTGAAGTCTCATGAAGAGGCTGCTTCGCGTTGTCCATAATTTTCTTAATTTTTCATAATTTTCTTAATTTTCCATAACTTCATGAAGAGTCCTTCTTTGCACCATCATCTCCAGTGGTTCCAGTGGTTCCCAGAACAGAACCAGGATGTTGAGCCTCTTTAAGTCCATGACTCTGAAGCTGCTGCCTCACGACAGAAGAGATGTCACTCTCCTCCGCAGAAATATAGATCATCTGTAGCATCTCTTCTATTTATGCTCTGTAAATCTGAATTCTGCTTCTCCATGTTTAGATTTGATTCTGGAGATGCAGAGCAGACTAGGATCAAAAGACTGGATCAGTTTGTAAAGTTGATAGAAAAACAAATCTTTTCTCCTTTAAAATACTGTAAAGGTGAACATATTATGCTTCCTTGAACAGGTTACAGGGACAAGGGTATTAGAAAATGGATGGATGAACAGGTTAGGATAGCTCTATGGGCTGCATAAAACCTGTTCATTACATTTCTTTGAACAAAATCATTTTTAGATGATGATATTTTAGTCTGCTCAGTTCTGTCTATATGGAACTCCTTTCAAAATGTTCGGTTTTGCCTCAACATTTACAGTTGACTGTGAAAATGGCTGCAAAGAGATGCACAATTACACAAATGTGTATCTTTGAAAAGCAGAAGTGGAGCCTTCTTCATAACCAACAAGAAAGCATCTAGTTATTTCTGGATGTTAGGTCAACAATAAACACTTTTCCAGCAGCCATTGTACAGCACATGCAGGCCTAACACCATCTGATTAAACAGGCTTGAGTTCCACTTGGGTTGCTAGGTAACAGGCTGGGCTTCAGTGGGGTTGCTAGGTAACAGCCTGTCGAATATGACTTAACAATCTAGAGATTTTTGAAACAACTAATTTTCCAGACACCAAAAAATATTAACTTGGATTTTTCTTTTCTTTTTTAAGCGCTTCAGCTATTTTTAGAAGCAGTAGTGACCCAAGAAGAAGCACAAAAAGTTTTAAAATGTGAATTTTGCTTAGTATGTCACCTTTAAATCTATTCTATGTGCTACAGGAAACCAGTTTACTTCACAACTGGGATGATGTGCTCCATTTTCTCCTCTAAGTGAGCTTAGAAAGAGCTTAAAAAGACTTTCAGGCACCAGAGCCAGGTGAAACGCGGTTTGTTTATAAACAGCGTGTAAACAACGTGTAAACCACATGTAGGTCTCAGTCTTTACCTCATCTGTGGTTTATGTCTAACCAGCGATTTGCTTTTTCGGGGTCGTATAATTAAGCTGTCGAGGATTTGTGTTATGAAGGGTTGTTCTTAAGGCTCGCAGATATCAGTTCAACTTGATTGTAATCCTCTGTAAACAAGCAGCCTTTGATTGTATCTTTCGAGAAAAGGTGATAAACAGTGTTTATCCTCTTTTTGTCTTGCAGTTTCTTACTCCGGCTTGCTTTTATTTTCTTCCCTTAAGAAACAGGAGTGCACATTAGGTGCACAAACATATTGGAGCCATAAACACTCGAGGCAACAAGGACAGTCAGCAAACAAGGTTTTGTCTGCAAGGAAACCACCCAGGGGACATCGCCTGGAGCTCCTCCATTCATTTAGCTTGTGAAATCATATTATGCTAATTGGTTTGTTTTACATTTTAGGGGCAGCAGAGAACATTACATTGTTTCTCTTTTCCATTGATCTCAATATTAATTCCTTCTTCTAATCCCCTACAACTCGGCTCCCTGAGCCTGACGAGTGTCGGGCTCAGACAAAGTAATTTAGCATGCAGATTAATGCAACTCCCATCTCCTGCAGGAACCGTCTTAATAAACGCATTTAAATCGCGTACATTTACAATTAGAATAAGTTGGGGCTATCAAATAAAACACAGAAGTGAGAAAAGTAACTCATCAGCACAGTTCGTCTCTCTAAACACATTTGCATAAGTGCTTCGCCCTTTCGCGTTGAGGCATAAATTGTGCAGAGCACTTGTAGCGTCTCGCTGAAGTTAAAAGAAGAAAATCTTCCTCCTTCGCCCCTCAGTTGTGTTCACGGATGACTCAGCCATATTGCTCTAATTAAAATAATCAGAGTCCTGCTGTCAGGTTGGCGCGTCATAAGCAGTGTTGTTGCTTCTTTTAATTGCTTTTGCATTTTAATGTTTGCGCTATCAGAGTGTGCAGCTCCCTCCCTCTCTCTGTTTTTTTTTGGTGTACAGTATGAGAGACTGTCCATGCAGAACAACAGACTTAGGCAGGAGTACGGCGAGTGTGCAGGTCTGGTCATCAGCTCCTGCTGCTGCACGCTTCAAGAGGTTTCAATTTAGGCCCTTCGATAAGTCGGCTCTGTCTCTCTCTGAGATAAATGCTTCAATGAAATAAATGACTTGAAACTTCTCGTTTATATTTGCCAGCGACCTTGTATTTTTTTATTTACTTCCACATTTTTGTCGTATTTATCTTCTTCTTTTGCTTATTTTTTTAAAACTTTTTTAAAGACATTTTATATCTCTTTGCTTTTGCAAATAAAGTCAGGTGTCCCTCACAGGAATCAACTTTTATGCTGCAAACACAAAATCGTACAAAGTAAATCTGGTCGAGTTTTTGGAGAAAATATCTCAGTTTTGTCTCATTTCAGGCACACTGACCTACAAGCAACTTTTCAGCAGGACGTAGGAGCTTATTTTAAGTCAGTAAGTCCTTAATATAGATTTTAAAAAAGTCCTACTTTCATCGGCAGATTATTTAATTTATAACAATTCATTTTTTTTTGTTTATATTAAGGAATTATTTACTTCAAATAAGTTTTTATATTTCGCTGAAAGGGTACTTATGAGTTAGTTGTGTGTCTTAAAAGCTTGGTAAGATTTTGTGTTTTTGCAGTGCACAGTTTTGTAACTAATTTCTACTCCTTTTGCAAATCTGTTAAGTTTTTAGTGTAGCAATATCATAACCTTTTCTTTAAACATGTACACACACATTTCACATATATATTTCTTTCCTTTTTTGTTGTTTTGGACGTTAACAGCATTGTTTCCACAAATATGCAAATATCTCAACATAAAACAAGACAAATAAAACAAAAAATTAAAAAGATGTATAAAATATCAGTCACAAAATAGCAGTCAGTCTCTTCTCTCCTTTACCTTTCAAACTGTGAGCTTTACATATATTTACTCCATATTATCACCTTTATCTATTGTAATTATAGAGCTGACATAACTTTGAGAGGATTCCCACAAACTCTCAAATCCCTTTCGCACATAAATCACATTCTAGTCCAAATATTTTTTATAAACTTAAAGAACTTGAAGTAAGATGAAACTAACTTACAAGTAGCTTTTCAGTAAGATACAGGAGCTTGTTTTAAATCAATAAGTTCCTTAATATTGATGAAAAATACTGGTTACTCTGAGAGAGATTAAAAAAAAAGTCAGAGGACAGAGAACAAGTACTTCTAATCAATATTTACTTAAAATACGTGGAAAAGATCTGAAACAAGCTCCTACACTGTAAAACATCTGAAAGTGGTTTGACTTGAAAATGAAAATCCACCTGCTGAAAATGTAATTTAAGTCAACAAGAGTTTAATTGTTTTGGTTTTAACTTAGAAATTAAAGTTCATGGAGTTGATTTAACAACAAGAGACGAGTTGTCTAAACATTTTTAAGTTCATTAATCTTGAATTGAGGGTCTTAACTTAATGCTGCAATTTAAACCAAATAATTATTTCACAATATGCAAGAAAAAAAACTGCTCTGACCTAGTTGAAGAGACACACAGTTATTTTATTCACAATATCACATAAAAAAATAATACTTGTTTTACTTTAGAATAATTAAAATTATTGTTTCAAATTGAATGAACAAAATTTCTGATCTGATAATGAATTTTATTAAACATCACAATAAATTCTGCTAAAAACATTTAGTGTGATCAGGACATTATCCTCAAGCTTTAAAATAAACATTTGTCTTAGTAACACAGGAGTCAGATCAATGTACGTCATTTTCATCTCAGGATACAAAAACAAGCCGCTAAGCATTCTGGGAAATAGTTTCCACTCCTGTCTTTTTCTTCTTTCAGTTTTTTTAAGTGCTAACATAAAAAGTCTTGGAGGTTTGACTAAATTATTAAAAAGTTAACACAACTTACTACTGTAAGTTTATCTTTCACAAACTCACATTTAGGTTCAAGACCTAAAACTCACTAAATTTATTTGACTTAAAGAGTAGAAGACAGTAGACACAACTAAATGCTGCTCACATGTTTTACAGTGCATATCTTGCTGAAAAGTTACTAGTAAGTTAGTTTTTTTTTTGTCTCATTTGGAGCGTAGAAAGATATTTTCGCCATAGAGTAAAAGTACTTGTTGAGGTTTTGTGTTTCCACAGTGCTGACTGTGTAGATATGAGGAAGCCGTCTCTGGGTTTGTATTGTGAATCTACTGGCATGCATATAAAGCAGCTGTGGGGGGACAGAGATAAAGCAGCGATTCTTGTCTGCATTGTTGCTATTCATTGGAACCGTCCTGTAGAGTGGAAACATGTGATAGTGAGATGAATCCATCTTAAATAAACCCTGCGGCTCTACCATGAAAAGCACCTGCCAGGACTTAAGCTTTTTATCAATGGACGGTTCTGAAAAGCTCTCTGGGTTTTTTTTTTTTCTCCTCCTGGTCTGGCTATGCTCTTCTTTTTGTCGTGTTTCAGCTAAAACTCATTTTGCCTAGCTGCAGTGTAATCAGTGCCAGCCTCTGATTACATTGTACATCTGTTCTTTTTCAGCTCAGTGTCAAGTACGAATGTGATTATGCGCATCTTATTTTTACTTGGATGCTTTCAAAAAGAAACTCTTGAAACGCCAAACTCCAACTTTCTCCGATCCATCTCTGCATGACTTGGCCTGCTGTCTTGGGGATCTGTACTCTAACCTGCCCTCAGCAGCCCACTGTGATTAGCCAATAAATAAGTGATTGTACATCATAAATCAACAGGGAGAGCTCTGTCAGGGAGATTTCTGCTGCAGTGCTCTCTGAAAATGACTCTACTGCTTGAAGAGAAGGAAGGAAAGAGAGATTAATGGAAGAACGGGTAGGAATGAAGGAGGTTGACTGTATGATTTAAAAATATGCTTTGGCTTGAAGGATTTCCTCCCGAAGAGTTACACACAGACAGCTGCTCTGTGCGGTGTGATAAAGCTGCCGGTACATTTTTTTAGCTGGTTGATGTTGTTTGGATTTGTTCAAATAACGCTTGAGGACATTTTTCACGTCACGTGAAAGCCGCGGTTCGGTCTCACCGCTCCTAATTTCAAGGTCAAAGTTTCTATATTAGTCTCCCGTCGGAGGAATTTCTGCAACTCAGAACATAAATATAGCAAAACAAGTAACAGCAGCTGCAACAATAAATACATTTTCAAAAAATAAATTGTTTGTTTTCATTAAATTAGCTGACTAACTTGTGCAATTTTATTGAGCGTAACTTAAGTTAACGCTTCCAAACAGAACGTGTCGGTGACGATCCATCCGAATTTTCAATAATTCTGAGACACTTTGCGCTATCTGAGACATTCCAACGGTTTCTGAAAGGGGAGACGTTGCGCTTCTATGAAGGAATTTTCTGCAAAGAGCACACATTTTCAGTCTGAAAACAGGATTTCATGTCTTTTGTTCTCAAAACTTTTAATATGTTTGCTTACATTTTCATTCTGAAAGCAGGATTTCATGTCTTTCTTCTCAAAACTTGTAATGCTTGTCCTCAAAACTTCTCGTCGCACTCAGACATAGGCTGCGTTCACATTGCAGCTTGAAGTGACCCAATTCCGATTTTTTGTCAAATCGGATTCTTTTGCCGTGGCCGTTCACACTTCCAAATAAATGTGTATGTGTTCTGCAGTGTGAACAAAATGAAACGAACTGTATAACGTCAACGTTCTGAGTCTTCTGCCAACCACCATAAAAAGAATTGTTCAGTGTTTGCGGATGGACGCTAATGGTGGAGCACAGCTTACACATTTGAAGTTGTTGTCCGCTACAATTGATAGTAGCCACGCAGGCACCCCCGCTTGCAAGAAACAAACGCACCCAGCACAACACTGTCATTCTATTGGCTGAGAGGTTGCCAGGCGACAGTGCCAAAAGGCAGTTCCATGTTTCGTAAGCGAGCAGAGAGTCCGAGCAGATACTAAGGCCCTCTTTACGTGACAATGATTCAACAAAAATTTAATTTTTGTTCCATTTTTGTTGACACATTTACATGAAGACATTCTAATTACAATCTTTGGTTACACAGTAACGGTACACATCGAAAAGGTGTAATGCTCTCGCCACACCACTAGTTGGTGCTAGGTTCTTTGAAACTAAGTAGTGTGTTTAATAAACAAAAGTTCTACTTGAAAACATGTGGATTGGTGTTTCCTCATCAGATACCATTCCCCCAGAACAAGCATGCGTATATTTTGCCAGTAGTTTCATGTATGCAAATGAAAATGCCACAAAAATAGTTAATAAGAGCTGAACACTGAAAAAACACAAAATCTTACTTAATTTTGGTCTAGTTTCTAGTGCAAATATCTCAGTGTAGTTAAATGAGACAAAACAGATTTACAAGTGACTTTTCAGCAATATATAAGAGCTTGTTTTAAATAAATAGTTTCTTAATATTGATGAAAAACTGCTAATTCCACTGGCTGATTATATCACTTATAATATGGGAAAAATATCTTTTTATCTTATTTGTTGTCTTATTTCTATTTTACTAAGATATTTGGATTAAAAGCTAGACCAAAATTTCTTGGTAAGGTTTTGTGTTTTTGCAGTGAACGCATAGATGAAGCTCTGGAGTCAAACCTGTTCGTCTTGAACATCTTAAAATAATTTTTTGTGACAAATAAAAATGTGGTTGAATTAGTTGCTGCTGCTGGTGGCACAATGCATTGTGGGATACCTTGTTGGCAAATCCCACTGTCACATATTCTTTCACATTACTTCAAATTTACTATAATATAGTAAATTTTACCTTAACTTATTTAAATCAGATGCTTCTTGTAAGTACATACAATAGCTATAATAAAAAGTGGTTATAAAGAAATATAGTTATAAATAAAGTCAACATTGTAATTCACTACACAAACAAAACTTCACTGGACTTCACCAAAATCAAATTTTATTAACTTTTTCTTTAAATATGATGTTACAATTTACAGAGTACCACCAGTTATTTCCTTACAACTGTGTGTTGTACTTTTAACACTTTGCTCTCTTTTATTTAATGTCCAAAGTATAAAAACCTGTCAGTTTCAAGGCAGGTAAAACCTGAACATTTTACAGAAATCAATCCACAGGGAGCAGAAGTGAGGCTTGTGGCAAATGAGGTTAAATCATGCTGGTCTCAGTAGATGGGAGCGTAGTTTTGATTCCATCTATTTTCCATCTTGCAAATCTTGGGGTTCATCGAAACCCACGCTCACCTTCCCACATCCATAAATTCCTTCAATTCCCACCAGAGTCCGGATATCTTGATGCTCATCGCGGCTCCTGGCAGCGTTTTCTTCCGCAGTCCCTTCAGCTGTTATCGCCGAGTGGAGAGGTTGTCAAACTGTTTATCATTACCAAACTCGCGGCGATAGTAGATGAGCATGACTGCGAGGTGTTGGAGTGAAACACGGC
This sequence comes from Girardinus metallicus, assembly GCA_903067095.1. Lineage (NCBI taxonomy): Eukaryota > Metazoa > Chordata > Actinopteri > Cyprinodontiformes > Poeciliidae > Girardinus > Girardinus metallicus. Next base: position 1,345 of record CAEGAE010031761.1, on the reverse strand, counting down.
GATAGACGGACTGAGGCAGGCGGCTGATAATGGGGGTTTCTTTGCGGGTCTTATCTCAGCCTCCAAAGACAACCTGCGGAGATCGGAGCTTGGCACTCTGCTGAAGTTCAGCCTACAGACGACTGAGTGCAGCGCCTGTTTTCTGTTTTTTTTTTTTTTTACTCACCAACCTGTTGGCTGTTCGCTCCTCAGGGCTCGAGTGGAAACCTGCGATTAAACACCATGGGGTGTGTAATTACACAGATTGTGAAAAGAGATGAATGTGAAAAACGACGCAGAGATAGATATGAATTTAATCGTTTCTCAAGATGTATTTGGTCAGAACTGGTGATAAAGCTGCAGTGATTTCAGTATCTTTTCTCAGCGCTCACAGAGGAAAACGTAACGCAGTCAGTGCACCTTTTATAAAACTCTTCACATCTACACAGTTTGTGAAGCAGTTCAACATTGAATACGACGCAGGAAAACAAGTTTTATTTACTGTTGAAGACAGAAATAAATTACTTCTGTTGCAAAAGCATGACCTCAAAATGAAAAGCAGAACAATTTAGTGGCAATAATTTTACCTCATTTGCCACAAGCCTCACTTCTGCTCCCTGTGGGCTGTTTTCAGAATAATGCTCAGGTTTTCCTGCTCTGAAACTCACAGTTTTTTTTTTTTTGGACATTAAATAAAAGCCAGAAGATTACCACACACAGCTGGAAGGAAATAACTGATGGTACACTGTAAATTGTAACATTATATTTAAAGAAAGAGTGAATAAAACTTGACTTTGGTGAAGTTTTGGGTGTGCAGTGAATTACAATGTTGATTTTAATCGAATAAAATAAGTGGATTTAACAATTTTTTATGTAGTTATAAGCATTTGATTTAAATAATTAAAAATAAAGTAATTTATTTACTATGCCATAGCTGAGGAGTGGAGGATATTCAAGAAAAGACACATTTTACCTTTACTCTGGACACAAAGGCTGCGTTCACACAGCAGGTCTTGATAATAAATTCCTTTTTTGTTGCTGAAATATGATTTTGCGGCATCATTCATGCTACAAATGAACTGAGATTCAGTCATACTTCTGTGTAAACCCATGCGTTGACGTTACACAGCAGCACATCCTTTATGGAAACCCCTTCTTTTTCTTCTTCTCTTCTCCACTCAGACAAACTCCTCACTCAAAAAACATGCATCTGCAAACCCCGGATTTGGCCAAAACGTCTCAGTTGTTTTAAACTCTGTGTTAGTAACTGAGCAGCAGGGGGAGCCCACTGAAAAAACTGCCTCCCACTCCAGTAAAAATCAGCACTTCTCCTCTGCAACCCTGTAATTTAACCACAAAGTGTAGG
>CAEGAE010031750.1:0-67239 GCA_903067095.1 Girardinus metallicus | reverse complement strand
ATATATATACACATACATTTCAACATTCAATACACTTTTTTATGCCTAGATATTATTAAAAACACAGGGAAAAAGTGAGTATATTGTATCTCACATACAATGAAAAGGTGGATGATTAATGTTCCTCTATTCAACTTTTTACGACACTGGGGACTTTACGACACTTTTACGGTTTCCTTTTTACGGTAATTTTGACTGTCAGGCGCGGATTTTGTAAACAAAGCTAACTGTGTCATTTTGACTGGGCTCGAATCGGTTCATTATATCAACAAGTCTATAAAACTTTCTAATTATTTTTCTTTTCTTTATTGATTTCCCATAAATAAAAAGTTAATTTGTTTAGCTGGAGACAACTTTTTAGCCGTCTGGGAAACTTTCTGAGAGCTGCCACGATGCTTTTAGCCATCCCTGCTAGCTAAGATGCTAACCGAGGGGAGCAGCAGCATAACCGGGGAGTCTGAGTCCGGGGGCAGCCGCTGCCGCTTCATGTGACAGCGGGCCAGGCATGCTGATAGCGCACCTCCTCGGCAGATCCACGCTTCGATCGGGACTACCGCGGGTGAGGACGGGCTTTTTCTGGGCGACACGCAGCCGCTGGTGCTCGGACGCGGCGCAGGGAGCAGACATGATTCGCAGCCGAGCTCAGATCAAGCGGGTCCTCTGCGTGGCCGAGAAGAACGATGCAGCCAAAGGCATCTCTGAGATCATGTCTGGCTGCAGAGCCAGGAGGGTGAGTCACCGCCGATCAGACCTTCGCTGTTACTGGAGCTTTTAAAGTATCACTGTAATCTGATATAACCTCAGAAAAAGTAAAAGAAAGTTCCCATTATGCCCATTGTTTTGTAATGACAACACTATTGACTTGTTATTCCTTGTCAGCTCAGCTCATTCTGGGTTTTTCTGTTGCAGAGAGAAGGATTTTCGAAGTTCAATAAAATATATGAGTATGAATATAATCTTTTTGGCCAGGTAAGCAACCCACCCATGTGTTTGAATATCTGGTTCTGATTCACTCTGATTTCTCTGGTTGTTGCCCTCATCTCAGAATGTGACAGTGACAATGACCTCAGTGTCAGGCCATTTGCTGGGGCTGGAGTTCAAAGCGCCTTTCCAGAAATGGTAAGTTGAAATGAATATGCCTTTAGTTGCATATATGGCGACCCCGATGGAGGGTTTTAACACTTGAAGTTTTGTCGTTTCTCTGCCAAGGCACAGCTGCAGCCCCGTGATGCTGTTTGACGCAGAGGTAGAGAAGAATTGCCCGGACAACATGGTTCAAATCAAGGTACGGCTGGAACAGGGAGGAAAAACAAAACACTAAAACATGGCATTTTAACTTCTTTAAATAGCCTATGTCTGTTTTTGTTCATTTAAATTTGTCCGTCTTGTAAGCGAAGAAAAAGCATAGGACTAGTGGTGGGCATTACATTGATTTGATCGATTAATCAGATATTCTGTTTTTGATTATTTAAATGTACTAAAATATGTTGTTGTTGTTTTTTTCGCCGATGCATTTCTTGGGTATTTCTTGGGTAACCCAACTGCCATCTTGTTTCAAAAACGTTTTACAGATTCTGTTTATTTCGACTACAAATTCAGGTCCACCCACAGAAGGAATTACTGAAACAAAAGGCATTTTAAGACTTTTTCTATCATCTACAGCTTTTCAAACAAAAGTGAGGAAAACAGGTATTAATATCGGAAATCAAATTTGGTTTAAAAAAAAGTGATTTCATTTTTAAGCCATATCACCTCGCGTTAAAAGTAGCCTTGTTTCAGCCAGCTGAGCCACAGTGCGCAGCAACAACTCCAAACACTGGAGGAAAAATCCTGAACTTCACACAACATCTGTACATACAGCAGAAACTTTTACAAAATTAATTTTGTAACCATAATTTGTTTTTAAAAGTCTTGGCACAGATTCTGTTAGTCACCTCTAGAGGGCGCTAAGTTATGGTATGTGTCCATACCATAACTTATAAAGAAATGGGATTTATACTCAGAGCAACTGACTCTCTTTATCATACAGTTTATCAAATAAAACTTTATTAACCACTAATATGAAGAGTGGAACTAAAACTAGCTTAAAATACGCAACTATTTGTATTTCAGTCCTACATCGTACGTCAGTGGGTAATAATCAGGCCTTGTAAATCTCAGAAAGTCACCTGGAATGTTTTCATTTGGTTATTAAAGTTTTTTAAGTTGTGAGTTGACATAACATAACTTGATTATGTAATTAAAAAAGGTCAAATTTTCGTGTTTGATTCTCTGTAGCGGACTCTGGAGAAGGAAGCGAGGCAGTGCCAGGCTCTGGTCATCTGGACTGACTGTGACCGGGAGGGAGAAAACATTGGCTTCGAAATCATTGACGTTTGCAAAGCAGGTTCATATTTATCCACAAACCACTTTGGCATATTATTCCTCTTTATGCTAATATCCAAATATATATATATTTCTTTTCTCTAGTGAAACCCAATTTGCAAATCTTTCGAGCGAAGTTTTCGGAGATCACTCCCAACTCGATTCGAAGAGCGTGTGAGACGCTGACGGAGCCCGACCGCAACATCAGCGACGCGGTCGATGTCCGGCAGGAGCTGGATCTGCGGATAGGTGAGGCGGCGACCGCTCCGTTAAGCATGAAAATATGAGAACGACTGGAACTCATTGTTTTATCATAAGTTGTCTGATGATGACATTCCACCCGTCCGTCTTCTGATCGTCGTCAGGTGCGTCCTTCACCCGGTTCCAGACGCTGCGCCTGCAGAAGATCTTCCCCGAGTCCCTGGCCAATCAGCTGATCTCATATGGCAGCTGTCAGTTTCCCACCCTGGGATTCGTGGTGGAGCGCTTTAAAGCCATTCAGGCTTTTATACCCGAGACTTTCTACAAGATCAAAGGTAAGAATTTGCGTACTCGACATAAAAGTTAATTGATTACGCTTGTTTTAAGCCTATAAAACTCGTCCTGTATGTCTGTTTTTGTCTCAGTGCTCCATCAGGTGGAAGAGGACAGTGTGGAGTTCAGCTGGAAGAGAAACCGTCTCTTCCATCACACAGCTTGTCTGGTGCTCTACCAGATCTGCATGGAGGTATGAGTCTTTTCTTTTTTTTGTTTTAGAGTATAGTCACGATATTGATTATACCATTGATAACCTTGTAACTTTTGCACATTGAGTCTCATTAACTTTCTAACTTCATTTAATATTTTAGATTTTAGTTGATAGACCAGCACAAAGGAGCACTCAATTTACAAATTGAAATCGAAGGGAAATTATACATCGTTTCAACAAGTTTTACAAATAAAAGTCTGAAAAGTGTGGCGTGCACGTGTATTCAGCTCTAGAGGGTCAATATTTGGGTTATTTCTCCTACGGTTTTGCACATCTGGAGGTTGGATTTTTTTTTTCATATTTATTCTCGAATATTGAAGGAGAAGACGTGAAATTTGAAAAATATACAAAAATTGGAAAAGAACAAATTAAGTAAAATTTGACATAAATTTAAAAAATTATATTAAATACCAAATATCAAAGAAATGAGAAAGCAAATTATGAAATGAAAATGAAACTTAATCAAACATTGAGATTAGAAATCAAATTAATAATTAAATAGTCCTAATGGTAAATTAATACTGCTGAAAATGACAAATTTATGTTACACTGTATCAAATCAAATAAGTTTGGAAAGTTCTCATTTTTCATTTTTGGAAGCATTATTTGGCACCTTAACAAGCAATTTATTTATTTCTAGATTTATTGCCAATTTTGGCAGGATTTGTCCTCCTTTTATTGATAATAGCTGCAAAATGGACAGTAAGGTTAGGATTGTTACTCGTACTGATATCCATATATATATATTTTATTATTTTTTAAATATCACAATAACATTGTCCATGTTGCAGTTCCGTATGCTGAAGCATCTTTAGCTGTTTGCTAGTTTGCCCAGCAGCTTCACCAGAACAACAATCCGAAAACGCGGCAACGCATCTTAAACAGAACGGGCGAATAACTTACGACATAATGGACGTCAATAATCATATGTTATGACCCTGTAATTAAAGCTGGTAGCAAAGCCGCCTTCGGTATCACCTTGTAGATTCACAGTCTCCTGCTTTTTTTTTTTTTTTTGTCTTTTTTTTCTGATTTCCGTACTCAGACTGTGTGATGTTGGATCGTCGTTCTAATCTTCTGTTTGTTGATCCAGCTTTGGCGCGTTTGAGCTCTAAATCCCGAGTGGTTTCACCCACTGACGACAGAACAGAAGAGGTGTCGTCTGAACGTGGGAGCGTCATCAAGAGAAACTCTTATTCTTTCCCAGCGAGACTGACGAGCCCTGTAATTATCACTCAGCTAGCTTTTCGCTCTTTTTTTTTTTTTTTTCCCACAGAGCGAGCTGCGAGTGTCGGAAGACAGAAGCGGGTCAGAGCTCAGTCCATCACAGGCTGGCTATTATTCTTTTACCTCTGTTTGTTCAAGGTTGGGCCGCAATAAGGCCCTGAATGACTGCAGACTTTAATGCGTGCTGCAGTAAATCAGCCAAGAATCTGGAGTTTAATTTTTTTAATACAAAATGACATTTACATTTAAGAACTGTGTTTTTCTTTTTTCTTCTTTTTTTTTCGTTAAGGCTGGTACTAAACACTGTTGACCTTGTACTGAAAACGGTGCAGAACAATAGTTCTTAGTTTTCCCGACATATAGAGAAATATTTGCCCTTGTAGGGCTCTGCATTCAATTCAAAATACTTTATTGATCCCAATTAAATGTTGTCGTAACTCATATCATCCAAGCCTCTTCAAGGAATTGTTGTGGTTGGTGACGCTGTGGGAAGGAAGGATCTCCAGTAGCAGTCAGTGTTTCAACAAATCTGAAGAGGCCTCTGACTGAAGAACGTTGCTGTAAGAGCATCATGACGTGTTAGCAGTTCAATATCTGGGCAGCAGAGAAGATATTCCACAGTAAAATGTCCTGGAAAGACGAGGACATGTTTATTTGACGCTTTCAGATGCTAATCAGCTGCTCCCAGCTGTAAAAACAACACCTCGTTGCCACGGTTACACATCATAACAACTGTCCGAAAGTAAAAAAAAAAGTGACAGCGAAACTCCTTCCAGATGCAGAGTTGTGCAAACATGCGACGCCTCGACCAGAAAATGGTGAGTAAAGCTACGAAAAGAACCAATCAGAAGTGACGTAACAGAGAAACTGCAACACGCCGACGCAGTTCCTGAATTTTAGAAATTCAGGAATGTACTGAGCATGAGAGTACAGGGGGCTAAATGCGGATGTACGCCACACTTTTCAGATTAGAATATTGAAAACTATTTATTGTTTCCTTTCCACTTCACGATGATTCAATGCGAACCCCGTCAAACTCTTTTGAGCCACTAACTCTGGATGATTCTTTCTTTTGGTCTCCAACCTTCATTCACTGTTTAGATATTCTCTTTTCAAAGCAAGTTTTTTTTGAATTACTACAATATGTAGTTTTCTGCAAATCCATCCATTTTCTAACACCCTTGTCCCTAGTGGGGTCGGGAGGTGCTGGTGCTTATCTCCAGCTAAAGCGAGAGGCGGGGTCACCCAAGGCGGGGTCACCCTAGACAGGTCGCCAGTCTGTCGCAGGGCGTTTTCTGCAAATGATTGCTTTTATTTTGTTATTACAGAAACTCGCTGGTGATACCAGAACCTACTCATTAAACTCATGACTGCTGTGTGTGAGCGCGTGCGTGTGTGTGTTTGCTCTCTGATGCACCTTAACAATGGCCAACCACTTTGATGTCTTTCTGTCCGGTTTCAGTGCTCACCAAAGCACTGAGCCTGCCTTTGTCGACATGTTCAGTGACATCCACGTAAACACAGACTGTGGGAGAACCGCAGTTCTGGTTCCTTTGGACCTCAGCGCAGCACTTAATACCGTTGACCATGACATAGTACTGAAAGGACAGGAGAGCTGGGTTGGTACACTACTTGACTGGTTAGACTTCTTTGAGTCAATGGGTAATTTTTCCTCGACGCTCACATTAGTCTCACGTGGGGTTCCCCAAGTTTCAATCCTGGGACTCCCTAATATCTATATGCTCCCACTGGCTCAGGTTATAACACAAATTTTGTTACCAGAGCTACACAGATGACACACAGCTCTACATTATGATGTCACTGCGTGACTCTGAACCCATCCAGTCACTGAGTAAATAAATGTGTGGTTGTGCCTAAACTTTCTCCAGCTGAACAGAAACAAAACTGAAGTTCTTATCTTTGGGTCTGAAGAGGAACAGCTTCAGTTATTACAACTTAAAACTAGCGATCAGACCCGAAACCTGGGAGTAGTGATGGACTCTGACCTGAACCTTCAGAGCCATATAAAGACAGTTACAAAGTCGGCCTTCTATCACCTGAAGAACATCTCCAGGATTAGAGGACTAATGTCTCAGCGAGATCTAGAGAAACTCATCCATGCATTTATATTTAGTCACATTGATTACTGCAACAGCGTCTTCACAGGTCTGTCCAACAAATCAATCAGCTGCAGCTGATCCAGAATGCTGCTGCTGGAGTTCTGACTAAAACCAGGAAGATAGAGCACATAACACCAGTTCTACAGTCCATACACTGGCTGCCTGTGGCTCAGAGAATAGACTTTAAATTCTCCTGCTGGTTTATAAATCACTGAATTGTTTAGTTGGGTCAACCTTCCAGACCATTGAGGTCTTCTGGTTCTGGTCTGCTCTTCGTCACCAAACATGGAGAAGCAGTTTTCAGCTTCTATGCTCCACAAATCTGGAACAAACGTCCAGAAAACTGCAAAGCTGCAGTTTTTAGCCGTCAAATCAAGGCGAAAAAACCCACTTCAACCGAGCTGCCTTCGATTTACAATGACTAGAACCTCATTAACTGCAATCTGTATCCCAACTTTTTGTCGCTTTCCTTTATTCCACCACTGGTGTGTAATGTTCTTGTCTTTTGTTTTCATCACATAAATCACTCTGAACAGCCCTGTTGCTGAAACGCGCCGTGCAACTAAACTTATCCAGAGGTGTATCTCAGCTGACACGACACACTGCGGTCTGTTTAGAAAATGTTTGTTGACTCGTGCGAATAAATACGGTTCAAAAGTAACATGTGAAAAGAGAATATATTATCATTTATTTCCAGGATCCCATAGCAACAGTCACCTCAGTAACAAGCAAACCCAAGAGCAAATGGAGACCACTGCCTTTGGACACTGTGGTAAGATAATAAAAGCAAACAGCAACACCTATGATATAAGCCGAAAAAGCATGAAAAATCATTTTCTTGTTTGCAAAGTCTTCTGTGTTGATCTGACGTGCAGGAACTGGAGAAACTGGCGTCTAGGAAGCTCAGAATAAATGCCAAAGAGACGATGAAGATTGCTGAAAAGCTTTATACTCAAGGGTGGGTATAGCGTTAAGTTCACCTTAGTCCTCCATCTTTACCTGCCTGTCAAAGTCTTTCCCGTTTACGGACACGCAGGGACCATCTGGTGTTTTGCAGAGCGTCATTTCTCTGTGTGAATACGACGTGACACTGCATTTTTATTTTGTTATTTTTAAATTCCCTGTTCAGGTTAATCAGCTATCCTCGCACAGAAACCAACATATTTCCTGCAAACCTTCCCCTGGCGCCCCTGGTGGAGCAGCAGGCGCAGAGTCCGGAGTGGGGGACGTTTGCTCAGCGGGTTCTGGACCAGCCTGGGGGCCCCAACCCACGGCAGGGCAAAAACTCCGACCAGGCCCACCCTCCCATACACCCCACCAAGTACACCAACGCGCTGCAGGTGGGTTGGTTCACGTCGGTTTTGTTTTCATTCTTTACTTTTTTTTCTTTTTTTTTTTTTTTTTTTTTTGATTCGTTTTTCTGGGGGGAAAAAATATTTTAGCAAAATCAAGTGAAATTTTTGGGTTAATGTACCTACATAAGATTCTCACGGTAAAAGTAACCTTGTGGTATTTATGCAAACATTTAAGATGGCTGCTCCGAATGAACCAGGTTCTGGTTCTGCTGGAGGTTTCTTCCTGTTAAAGCTCAGTTTTTCCTCTCCACTGTCGCTACATGCATGAGGGAAGCCTTTTTAAACAATTTAAATAATAATTTGAACTTGTCTACATTGTTTGACAACTAGGATCAATAGGAATGATTGAATTGAATCAGTTATATTTCATCTATAAACTTCTTTGAGTCGACATTTGATGTGAGTTAGCGTCGTATAAATAAACTGAAATGAATTTAAACTAAATTTCTAGGCTGACTTAAAACGTTTGGAGAGGTATGAAACTGACTTTTCACAATCTTAGTCTGCATAAGAGTGTAAAAAATAAACTGATGGCATAAAAAGGTTTTATAACTAGACTTTTATGTCATTTTAATTTTTCCAATTAAAGTGAATCCAACACAAAATGTGTGTTTTTTACATTGTTTATATGTATATATATTTTATGTTTGAGTAACCAGGTGACATTACAGATTGAACATTTACAATTAACAAATCAAAGATCACAAACTGTCCTTTGAAGAATCTTATCTATTTATTAATTATTGGATTTTTCAGACCATATTGAACAGCAATCGTGTTTCAAAATGTTAAATTAGAGCAGATCTGAATTAGCTCCGATGCTAAACGAATTTGGAAAAAAAAAAAAAATCAATGCTTTAATTCTCTTCTGAATTTGAAGTCTGAATGTCGTTTTGGGATTTTGTGGAACATACAGATGTTGAAACCCGACTTGGTAAAAGTTTTGCCGGAAGGGCGTAGACGGAATCACGTCAAACACGTGTAGAAATCTCCAGTGTGTGTCTCGTTTCCCAGGGCAACGAAGCACGTGTGTATGAGTTCATCGTGCGGCACTTCCTGGCCTGCGTTTCCCAGGACGCTTTGGGGCACGAAACGGTGGTGGAAATAGAAATTGCTCAGGAGAAGTTCTCCACATCTGGACTCATGGTTATTGCAAGGAATTACCTGGACGTCTACCCGTACGAGAGGTGGAGCACAAAGGTGGGTTTACTTTCTAGTTTTGAGTTGAACATACCAATAGCTTCTACTCTAAGTGACTAATTAAGGAAATTATGTTGTTGTTGTTGGGTTTTTTTTCAGCTGATACCAGTTTATGAGCAGGGCTCCCAGTTCCAGCCCTCCGCTATCGAGATGGTGGACGGACAGACGAGTCCGCCTCAGCTGCTGACCGAAGCCGACCTCATATCCCTGATGGAGAAGCACGGCATCGGTAAATCTGTCTAAAATGGGAGAAGAAAAATGAAAAAAAAAAAACACTATGGCTTCTATGAGACCTCGCTAAACTTTAAAGAGCAGAAGCAGGAGTACTTTCTATAGATCAATTCCTTTATGGCAAAAGCGCTACAGATGCCTTCTTTTATGAAGAAGACAGGAAACACAGAGGCATTGGGCCAGCGATACTTTCCACAGAAAAGAAAAAACAAAATGTTACGCTGTGTGGCAGCAGTAACTCCGTTAGCAACTTGGTCTCGTGAACAGACAGTTAAACACAAAAGCAGTTTGTGAAGCAATACTTCCTATAGGAAAGAACCCTGATGAATTACCATTAAGCAGCGCCCGAAACTACTTGAGCCACAGGTACTTTCTACGGGAAAAAAGAGGCGGGGCTTCCACAAAGTTGTGAAAGTGTGGCATTAACCCTTTATGACCTAAATTTCAAATGTCCGCCTGGATATTTCTGTTTATTTTTTCTTCAAATGTCCTGAGAGTTAATACATATTTGCCCATTTATCCACAACAACTGGAACTTTCAATTTCTAGCAAGTAATTTTCGCAATTTACCGTCTATTAAAAGAGCGCCCCTCAGATTAATTTCACTGCCTGCTACAGCGGGGGTGAAATTACCGTGATTACATGATACTGGCTGGAAAGCGCAACGTCTCCCCTTTCAGAAACCGTTGGAATTTTTCAGCTCGCGCAAAGTGTGGCGGAAATACCGCAAATTTGGTTGGCTCATCGGCGCTCCTTTTGAACTGGAAGGGTTAAATTGGAAGTAGTTTTGAAGTCTGGCAAAGTACGGAAAAAAACTAAATAGACTAGAGTTGGGTAAAAATGTTTATATTACCAAACTTCGTTTTCTTTTATTCAAACAGTTGGCCTGCCCATCTGTGTTTGGTTTTAATTCACTGTAGAAATATCTACCATAAATACAAGGTTAAGTTTTATATTGACAGCCAAGTATTTGATTTAGTTTAGTTTATAGCTTAGTTTAGCTTCTTAAGGATCCACATTTAGCTGCAGCAATGCTGCCACTACTCTTAAAGTGGTCCACATATTACTTCTTTACATCACTAAAGCAGTTTTTAGAAATTAAATAAAAACAACTACATGGAACGTGTCAGAATAGATGTAGTTTCAGGTTAAACATGTAATTAACGTTAGTACAATAAGTTCGGTTCGTATCCAGGAACTTATACATTGTTTGCAGTTTGCTAAAATATAGTTTTATTTGTCCTCTTAAAATTTGTGCCATCTTTAAATGTAACACCAGTTGGCGTTTAATCCCAGAGTTAATCCTGAGTGAGAACGCTGCGAATATAAATCTGCCAAAATGTGGAAGAAAATTGTAGGGAGCAAAAATTTCTATTTTTCCTGACTTTTATATTAGGGCAATATGAAGGTGTTTTAAAGTGTTCGTGTTATGGTAATATAAAAGAGATAGCTAAACACAGAAGCACCGGTACCAGTTGCACTTTTTTTTTACTGAAAATAAAAATAGTAGAACCAGGAAATGATTAAATACAGAGCGCTGGATATTAAAAAAAAACAAGGCATATATCATGTTTGTTTAAAATGTAGTGTGTGATTTTCTGCGCTGAATGTGTGTATTCCAGGTACGGATGCGACCCACGCAGAACACATCGAGACCATTAAGAGTCGCATGTACGTCGGTCTGACTGCGGACCAGCGGTTTCTCCCCGGGGAGCTCGGCATGGGACTAGTGGAGGGTAACTTCGCACGCGTCTCTGCGCCGCAATCTGCTGCTGGAACCGCGGCGTTGTTAACATGTCGTCGCTCGTGGCGATTGTGCGTCCAGGTTACAACTCCATGGGCTACGAGATGTCGAAACCCAACCTGCGAGCCGAGCTGGAGGCCGACCTCAAGCTGGTGTCGGAGGGCAGGAAGGACAAGCGGAGCGTTCTGCAGCACCACATCCAGAAATACAAAGCTGTCTTCATAGAGTCCGTGAGGAAGGCAAAGAAGTTAGTCGCATTTTAAATTATACGATGATGGAGCGGATTGGCGCCCTGCGTTCACTGTGTCCTAGCAACATGTTCTCGTCGCTTCAGGTTAGACGAGGCTCTGTCGCCGTACCTGGGCGCAGCTCTGGAGCTGCCTGACGCGGAGCAGCTGGACATGGAGGTCCCGCTGCCGGTCAGGAAGTGTCCTAACTGTGGGCGGGACATGGTGCTGAAAAAGAAGAGGGAGGGAAACAGGTGAGAGCAGAGAGAGAGAGAGAGAGAGAGAGGGACTAACTCTAAATAACCCAGTAACAAACCTATGTCTCGTCCATAGTTACACATAAACTTACATGTTTGAATTTCAATCTTAGTCCAGAGACAAAGGTTGTTGTTTTTTTTTTTTTTTTTTAGCATTTTTCCACATCACAGTCACAAACTTCAGCGTGTTTTTTTGGGATTTGATGTGACTGACCAACACAAAGTAGCACATAATTGTGGAACAGAAGGAAAACAATGTATGGTTTTCTAACATTTTACAAATATTATTCAGATTAATGTTGTAGGATTTGTGTTTGAAGCACCTTTTGGCTGCAGGTACAGCTGGATGTCTTTTGTGGTGTGTCTCTAACAGCTTCATGCATCTAAAAAACAACTTTTTTGTCGCTTCTTTTCTGCCAAATAGATCCAGTTGTGATTTATAGCATAAATTGTCTATAAAACACAATCAAGTAACAAGCGAAATTGTGAAAAAGTTCAGGCCCAATATGGCAATCCCTCTGCTGGATTCAATATCTGAGAAACATTAGGTTAGACACAGCTGATAATAATTGGTTTGTGTCCTGTGTGTGTGTGTGTCTGCAGTAAGTTTCTGACCTGTGTGGGCTTCCCGGCCTGTAAGACGGCCGTCTGGTTCCCGGACGCGGTGCTGGAGGTCAGCAGGGACGACGGTGTTTGTCCCACATGTCAGCCGAGCCCCATTCACCTGTGAGTACAGACTCCGCGCCTCACTGCGACGCTTTAGCTCCAGTGCTTTACCTCGTAACACAGCCTCATTTAACAGCTTTAAACAGTGAATCTAATAGCATAAACACAGAAACACAACGTTCTCATCGCTCTTAAGTTTCAGAAAGTTGTTTTTTGATGATTGGATCTGGCACCTGATTGAGTGAAAGTCCAAAACATTAAGGGGTTTTTCTTCGAATGTTGTTTTTCCTACACACAAATACGTCAGGGGAAGTGTGACGCCATATTTGTGTCAACTTGGGGACATCCCTGTGCTTCCTGTTGGGCTGCTGTGGTTAAAAAGGTCATAACGGCATGAGGTGCTGCTAAATCAAGGGGAATCTGTTCTGACGCATCAAAACTAACACCAAGGGAAATCCAGCTTTTTATTTATTACTCAAAACAACATTTATGAGCAGATTACAGTAGAAATGCACCAATTAATTGATTAGACAATAGAAGCAGCCCAAAAAGTTATCGCTGCTGTACTTTGAGGTTCTGGGTTTGTTTGTGACGTCACAGATGAGTAATTTTGGTCGGCTGGCCGTTCATATAAAGGGTCACTTCCTGCCACCCCTTTCTAGACAGATTTTAGTTAATTTCTTCCTCATCTGCTCTTAATGCAGTGAAAGGTTTCCCCCAGAAAACTTGCTAAGCCTGATGGTTGGACGCTTGGCCAGTCATTCATCCAGCGGCCCGTCGTGTTTTTGAGTTAAAAAATGTTTAAAGTTGACAAGAAGTTTGAAAATATCACTTGATAATTATGTGTTATTGAAAGATTGGAAGATTAACACCTGAACACCAACTATAAAGTCTTAAAAAATGCAAACATTTTAAAAGACTTAAATAAATAAGCAATGCCAAGCCTGGTGGGGGCACAAGTAAAGCCTGATGGCCCGCCAGGCTGATAGTACACAGGGGGAAACCCTGTAGTGAGATCGGGGCATTGTGAAGCAGCCTACTTCATGTTGTCAGACAGCTTCTGTTCATTCATAATTAGGCTCAATTAGGCTATTTTTGCTTTATTGAAAAAACTCAAATTTATAAAACAACCTCACATTTTACGACTAAATGTTTTGAATGATGAGGTTTATCGGTCGTATTGAGATTAGTGTACTTCGCGAAACTGCAGTCTGGACATTATTTCGCGCCACACGAAACAACCAACAACCGGATGTTACTGCTGACGGAAAAGATCAACAAGACGTCAGGAAGTGACAGGATGGAGCGGAATGTTTTTTAATGACTTAACGCGTGAGCAAACGTTCTCACGTGTGATTTCACTTACCTTTCTGATTTAATGGAAATGCCGAAATTGTGTTTTTTCAACATTGAACAGCGACAAAGTTTTGCGCACAACTGTGATGAAAACGCAGCTACAGTTAGTACGTGACTTAACAGGAGGGTGGAGTTCTATTTTTATTCTTTTAATTCTCAAATTTATCATCAGGAATCCGAGACATTTTTAATCGTGACAAAAAGCAGAAAGCGATTATTTCTGCAACACTTTTTTTACAGCAAGTGTTTGGCATTTGTTTGCTTCTCTTAAAAGTTGCTTTACGAGAGCTTTAAAAGATAAAAAAATCGTTTCCACTCCATCTCACTGCTTGGATGTTTTGGAGGAAACGCGACTCATCATTTTCCTCTCAGCACGATTCAACCCTGCAGGAACTACACTAATGTTCTGTGGAAACGAAATCTCTCAGTAGTGACTTCTGCTACCTTGAGCTTCCTCCGAACCATGACAACAACAACAACGACGGCGACGACTCGGTGAAACTCTGGAGCCATCGGCGGCCTCTCCGCTGCAAGAACCGCCTCTACACTCTTGTTTACACCAGTAGGCGTTAACCCCCTGAGCACCGGCCTCAGCTCGGTCCAAATATAGGGCACGCTCGCTCCTATTCAGCCAAAGTGCTCCACACCAGCTCCGGTTTCCATAGCAACCGGGCTTCACGGAGCTTGAAGTTGAGCTTCGCCGTTTGTTCTCAAAGCAGTGTTGTTTTTCCAATCACTTTTTGGATAACTTCTGTCCGTCCTCAGCTGGGCCTCGGGTCAGAAGACGGCTCTGTTCATCCTGCTGCGCGTCGCGTCGCGCGTCTCTGACTGGCCGCAGCCGGTACCGGCCGAGAATACGACAGGTCGGGTCCGTTTTAGCGTCGTTTGTGAACGTTTGCAGCCCAGCGCATCGATCTGCCGCCTGCTGCAGCTCAAGGTCCGTCCCCCCCTCACCTCTGGTGGCTCTCCATCACTTTGACCCAAAACAACAAACATTAAGCATAAATCATGTTTGTGTACGTAGTAACATTCAGGAGGATCAGTTTTAATAATTCTCTGTGTGTTTTTTTAATTACATTAGAAAACATCATCACCTTTCTGCTCCTCTTGATTCTGGAATGAAACTCTTGAATAATTGAAGCGGAATGCATCAAAAATAATATTCAGCAGCAAAACTGAAACTAAAATACAAATGTGATTAATGGTGCTGGAACTCTCTGGCAACAAAACCATTTCAAATGCCACTGTAAAATGTCCAATCTTTTCATCTCTTAACACCAAGAATAATTCATTTAATCTGGATTTTATCTTTTAGAATTTTTAGAATTATTCATTTTTGCATTAAATTTGTGGAAAGAAAAAGATTTAACAAAATGTTGTTGTTTTTCTTTTGAAAAACATGAATCCCAAAAAAGCCTGAGGTTAATACAGACTTTTTGAAAAGAAGGACTTTGAGTTCATCCTTGGTAAACCAGTTAGTGGTTTATCGCCTCTAAAACTGCATCAGTATGCTTGATTCTAATAATATTTATTAATTATTAATAGTTTGTTAATTTAAGGGCTCTTGTAAGGCTGCACGGCTGTTTAATTGTGTCAAGGACGGTCTTGAGAATAAAGTGCATGTTTTTCCTCTTGATGATAGTTTACTCTTTTTCTTTTGTCCGAAATGCGTAAAAATATTTATATAGCTAAGCTATTTATTGTAGGCATTACAAGTGCATTGCAAAACTAGTTACAACAAGATTTTCTGAAAAGTGTGGTGTGCATTTGTGTTTCTTCTACTCTGACACGTCTTGATAAAATCCAGTTTAAAGTGGGGTTAGGTCATAAAAATATGTCAAAAGCTTTGACCTTCTTAGTACGGCTGAAAGCTCTCCTCGTTAACATAACGATGCAGCAGGAAAAGGAGAGGAGGCGATGGCAAAAGGAGGGCCTGTATAAGGAGAAGACAAAACAAAATATCTACTTTTCTTGACAAAAACGCAAGTTTAGGGGAAATGAAAAATAAAATATATACAGCTCGGCTAACAAACGCACTAAAGTCAAGAGTCGTGTCGTCTAATAAGAGATGTCTCAGGTTTCCACTCGGATTTGCCTTTTCCGTTTTGTTAATGTCGTGTTTTTGAATATGTTGTGTACTTAACACAATATATTAAGTTGTGTTTAGTGATTTGTTGAAGTGGTTTGCACTTCAGGGCCACCGACCGTACCTCTCTCCTCTTTCCCTCTGTGGGCTCGGTTCCCTGAATTTGTGTTTCCCGACTTTTTCAGGCTGAAGTTTAAGTTCCGCAGAGGCAGCGTTCCTCCCATGATGCCTCTGGAATTTCTCGGCTGCATCGGTGGCTGCGACGAGATGCTCAGAGAGGTTTTGGACCTCAAGTACCTCCGAGGAGGAGGAGGAGGAGGAGGAGGAGGAGGAGAAAGAGGAAGCAGAGGACCAGGGGATGGAGATGATGCTCCGCCTCCGAGACCCCCGAGACCGCCACCGCCCAGACCCTCCATGCCTCCTGTTCCTGCCTGGACCCCCCAGCCCAGACCTCTACCAGGTGGCGGCGGCGGCGGCGTCCGCGTAGAAGCCAGCGGCGACGCGATTGTCTGCAACTGCGGCCAGGACGCGCTCCTCCTGACGGTGCGCAAAGACGGCCCCAACCAAGGCCGCCAGTTCTACAAGTGCAACTCCGGGGCCTGCAACTTCTTCCTGTGGGCGGATCAGCCGAGTCAGCAGGGGGCGCCGCCGCAGAGCAGAGGGCCCCCGCTGTCGGTGCAGAGGTCTCCTCAGGCTCCCAGGGTCTCGCTGGGGTTCGGGAACACGTCCGGAGGCGGCAGAGGGCACGGTGCGGGCACGGCGGGGCAGACCGTGTGCAACTGCGACGACAACGCCGTGACCCGCACGGTGCAGAAGGACGGCCCCAACAAGGGCCGCATGTTCCACACCTGCGGGAAGCCGAGAGACCAGCAGTGCGGCTTCTTCCAGTGGGCTGACGAGAACGTACCTCCACCAGGCAAGGCTCAGACACACACAGGGTTCTGCGTTCAGTATTAGTAATCGGCATTATAAATCTACAGCTTTATTTCCCAGTGTGTCCTAAGATTAACCTGATCTTGATCTAAATAGCATCTATTATCAAAATGAGACAGAGTTTATGCAGAAAATTTCCCTTAAAGTTTCAGTTTGCTAAAAGTGAAACTGAAGCTTGTCCTGCATCAGATACAAACACACACACACACACACACACACACGGTAAACCAAAGTCCATGGACGTGCAGCACTTCAGACAGCAACTAATTTGTCAAGCCTAAAGCGTTTTGTCTCACACTACGGTCTGGGCTCTTAAAAAAGCCATGAGACTAAACATGCTTACAATAAACAGGGCCTTACAAAGCCATTATTTACACCATGAATGTTTTCGCGTTTTGTCATGTTACAACAACATGACAAAACACGGTGTATTTACTGGGATTTTATGTCACATATCAACACAAAATAGAGCACAGTCGCAGGCCTGTCACAATAGCAAGTTTTGCTGGACGATAAATTGTCCCAGAAGTTATAGCAAAAAAAAAACAAAACAATAATGTTGTTTTGAGATCATTTTCAAGTGATATAATGACAACGGTAGGGCTGGGCTATACATCAATAATATTGATAGACATGTGATCAATATGAATAGATAATATGGCTGATAGATTTTGCTGAATTTTACTGAACTCCGATCCAGAACTGCACAGCATTCTGGGGGATGTAGGCAGAGGAGAATACTTTAGCTGCTCAACCTCTCACAGCTAGCTAACTAACTCACCCGCTCTTTGGTTGCCTAGCAACAACCCGTTGAGTAACTTGTGCAGCCGCAGTTTCATGCTTAGTCATTGTGCCTATTAATGACGCGATGGCGTAAAAATTAAGCACTTTACTTCTACTGAGAAATAAACAACAATGGTGGAGAAAATAAGTAGAACAGTTGCAGAGGACAATGTGGAAAAACATGAAACGCCACCAGTTTGGCCGCATTTCAGATATTTAAAACGAAAAACTACCCGATAATTATCGATATCGGCTGGTGTGAAACACTTATATCGCGATACGTTTGTCGGCCGTATCGTCCATCTCCAAGTCATTTCTGATAAACATTTAGCTAGAAGACATTTTAAATATTCAAAACGAATAAATAAAACAACAGCAACAACAAATAAGATGTGTACTAATGTCTGTGTAAACAAAATAGGTATTCAAAAAAAGTATCTAGTTGAGGACGGTGCACCAGGATGAAGACTTTTGTCATCCAGGCAGGAAAAGAGAGAGAAAGAGACAATCAATCAGTCATGCAAATGTAATTTTAATTTGTCGTGCAATTAATTGATTTATTGCTTATTGCGACAGGCTTGCACAATTGTGGAGAGGAGGAAAAAATTTGCATAGTTTAAATATTTTTACCACGTATAATCAGCCGCTATGAGGCATTACAATAGATTCCAATTAACACTTTTTGTCAAGCAGCAAAATCAAACGTCTCCATGTCTCCCTCCTCGTCTCAGGTGGATTCGGTGGAGGATTTAACGGATTTAACGGCGGCGGAGACGGAGGGAAGAAGGGGAGGAAGACGGAGGGAGACGGCGCCGCCGGCAGACCTCCGGCTGCGAGGAAACCGCGGACCTGCGGCATCTGCCACATGCCGGGACACACCCGCGTCACCTGCCCTCAGCGGTGACCGACCGGATCCGGAGCGCCGTTACAGTTGCCAAGACGCAACTGGTTTTGCTTTGCAGTGGACAACAACGAGCGTGTTTATCAAGTGCCTCTTCGCAGCAGGTAGACGTCCTCTCTGTCTGGTTTCGCAACTCTTCCCGTAAAGTGAAAACAGGTCCGACTGCAGGACCAACGGCTGTAAACAGATTTGAGAGAGCAGAGTTGCGCCTCTGAACAACGACATGAAAGAGAAACTAAAGCTCTCTGTTTGTTCTGCTCTGATCCGATCTCCGCTCTGAGGACAGCTCAAGGTTTCATGTGTCATACGTAACTCTTTTCTTTCTTTTTTTTTACCGCTGGAGGGAAAGACACAGCGGGGGGAAGTTGACCTCATGAGGGCAATAATCAGAACCAAAATTAGATGCACGTTGAACTCTTTTAAGAAGGGGAATTTAAGCCTGTTTCGCTAAAGTCAAACTGTTAAGTCGAGGCTCTTTTACTGCCGGAGGGAAACATCCAGGGAGAGACCCAGCGCCGCACACAAGGGTGCTGGACTACTTTTGAAAACTTGTAGGTGTTTGTAACCACGGCAACTCGCAAGATGCTCAACAAGTTAATTGTTCGCTTTTCTCTGCTGGCCTTGGATCAGATGAGTCCTTTCCCACATCCAGCTGCGGAAAAGTGTGTTTAATAAAAGACAGGCAGGTCACGACTGTCTGAAGGTGTAATTATTAGCTATACTTTATTTAAAATGCTGACTTTTTACCTGTAGTAATTTAAAGCAGAGGAGTATTTTACTGTTGTGTTATTTTTGTTGACGCGCAAAGAGTTTATTAAAACACAAAGCCATTAAAAAGGAATGGTCAGCTCTGCGTATTTTCTATTTTATTTTTTTAATGTTAAACCTGGTTGACGATAATAAACGTCTCTGTCTTTGCACACCGGCGGGGCTTTGCTTTTTGGAGAAGCTGGGTGTTGTTTGGAGTCTGTGGTGCTTTTGCTTTTGCTTTTGATTTTGCTTTTTGCTTTCGGTCTGTGAAACTTGGAAAAAAGCCCGAGATATTCTGTCAGCTCTCATTGTGTCACTTATTAGGTCAGGGTCGGGCAAACTTCTTGACCCTGACCCTGGTACCCGAGTTCATGCTTTGGACTTCCCTGCCAAAAATGTCCAGTCGTTAGTCTCACAGAAACCAGATACTTAATGCTGGCATACAAAACTATATATATATATATTTTTTTCTCTCTCTCTTTCTCGTTCATTTAAAAGTGCAAAATACTCCACATGCCATTTTTAATTAGAAATGTAAAAGATACATATATATGATTTATTATTCTTGAGGGACGCCTGTATCTTATCCCCTCAGACATCGAATGTTTGGCTTAGTGATGATTATCATAAATCTTCCGGTATGTTTGAATAACTTTGGGCTTAGCTTCATTCTGAAATTTAACCAGTCACCTTTCCACATGCACAACCACCCTAACTCCAATGAAACGCCTTTGAATGAAAACACATTCACGTGTCTGAATGGCCCAGTCAAAGTCCCAACTGAGAAGCAGTGGCAAAGCTTGAAAGTTGATACTAAAAGACGTTTTTTTTTTGTTTGTTTTTTTTTCTCTCGATCTTACTGACGGTTTTTGGAAGCAGCGATAACTGCAGTGGTTGAATACCGTCACATAAAATCTACAACTTAAGTAAAAAAAAAACAAAACAAAACAAAAAAAGTAGGGAAGTTTAAAAGTAGGGCTTCAAACTGTTGTGCAGCTGCGCCGCATCTTAAAAGTCTCGGCGGATTTCCGTGGAGCTTTAAATTTCGCGTCAGGGTCTGCTTGGGATAGCATTCCCAGAAATGATTCCCTCCTCACTTCATCGGAGATCCACTTTTAAGTGGAAGCCCCGCGGGAATCAGAGCGGGGACAAAACCGAAAAGTAAAGAAAAGAAAAGAAAAGAAAAGAAAAAAAGAAAGAAAAGGAAGTAAAAAAAAAAAAAAAAGATTCCCGGCAAGGGGAGGCTGTAATGTTTTACTGCTCTCTGTAGTTGTGTTGGTTTTCCAGAGAATATTCAGCGATCGCCTTTACTGGCACGTTTGATGACTCATGCGTGAGTCATAACGTGGGTGGGAGTCCGTGTTGTTTTTCCCTTTCCCTTTCCCCTCGCCACACCGGCTCCTACAACTCCGCGATTACAGGAGTATCCAGGCAGATAACGAGTCATGTGATGGGTCGTGTTGTTTCTCTGAATCGCAGGCAATAAGCTCCCACTTACGGGAAGCAAAAGGCGCTGCATCCCTGCAGGGTGACGACGGAGAAGGCAGGAGGGAGGCGGGGGGTGGGGTGGGGTGGGGTGGGGGGAACACCTCAGGGTGCAGCGAAATTCCCGCATGTCCCGATAGGAATGACTGGAATCGTTGTGGGTTTTTTTTTGTTTGTTTGTTGACATTGTGCAAAATTACTTGCCCGACATCGCCGTGCATGTTTTCATCGTTTAAGACGCGTGAATGTCGTTATTATGTAGGGATTTTGAAGATGTTGGGAGCTTATTCCGTCATGATGAAGTAAATACCTTTATTAGATTTTTAAAAGCGATGTGAGCTTCTTTTTTCTTTTCTTTTTTTTAAATCACCTGAGAATCAAAACTACTCAAGCGATCTCTACTGTCGCACTCATATTCGGATAAATGTTCCTGCAAATTGCGTTTTTTTTTTTTTCAGATGATTCAAATTCAGATGAATTGTCAAGTTTTTTCTTTCACATGTCCACAGACCTTTGTTTTGAATCCAAAACCAACGTAGATGACTGTATAACACCGGCAGCTCAAGAGACCCTCAGCATGACGCTGTCACCTCTGTGCTTGAAGGCTTGGTGTGACGTCAAAGCCTCACCAGGTTCTCCAAAACGTACTTGGCTCAAATCTTTTTTTTTTTTGGCAGTCTGTTTTATTGTATGTTGATATAAAGCAGGCATAATTCAGGTAAGATAATTGAAAACTGCCAGTTTGGCGTTCAAATCGGACTGCGGTCCCAAACCGAAATTGGTTTTGAAATTAATAAAGCAATGTGAGCTTCTTCTCACATTGCTTTATTAATGTGAGAATAAATATTAGCTTCCATATTGGAATGGAAGCTAATATTAAGCTTCTGGAACGGCCACAACATGAAGTATAGCTATTTAGCGACCAGTTGTCATGAGTTCTACCTTCAGGGAGGTCAAAGAACTGGCCAAAATTATGCCAGACGTTTTTCTTGGGATTTAAAAAAAAAAAAAAAAAAAGAAAAAGAAAAAAGAAATGCTTAGACTGTCTGAAACTTGCTAAAGGAAATTAAAACACACACAGATTCAGGTGTTTGTCAGATACGCTCTCAGTTGGGGCGCGGTTAAACACATCTTGTGCTAGCACATACAGCAGTGTTCTTTCAAATGATGCTACTGTTGTCATCATATATGCATAAGTAGTTTGCTATTGTGGTTTCTTGGTTTTGTTTTCTCCCTTTCCGCACGTCTATAGGCAGACGTCTTCTGTTATGTCAGCACCGTGCTTTTTTTCTCTACTCAGGAAAAGCACCTTTCTCCCTTTCTTTTCTCCTTTTTTTTTTTTTTTCCATCTCTGCGTCCGATTACATTTGAAATAAACCCAAGGCAGCGTCTAGCTATGTTTCATATACATCAAATCATACGGCACTGCTGACCAGGAGATGTTAAAAAAGTAACAATTTAAAAAAAGAAATGAATACAGTTGTCTCAAGGCGCAGGTATATATTTGGACTCCGAGTTTCTAATTGCCAACTCTGCCTGCAGAGACATGAGTAAAGTTCTTAATCCCTGTGGTTTGTTTCCAGAACTCCTGATGATGTCATGGTGAGGTCACCAGGCTTCGCTTTGTTTATGCCGCTTGTCTTTAGACTGCAAACTGTGGTGCAAGAGCTTTTCTTTTTTTTTTTTTTTTCCATGATGAAGGCAACCAGAAGCACAAAAACGCAGAGCAGAAGCTGCCGGTTTAAAGACAATCTTTTTTTTTTTTTTTTTTGTTTCCCTGACAACATCAGCTGATCAGATGGACTCAGCCACTGCAGATCCGGCTCTAGGCTCAAATTTGGGGGGGGGGGGGGGTCAGAGGTCAATAAATCCATTTTCATCCCTCAGCTGTTCGACGGCTCTTCCTGCTGCGTCATCCTCGTCTTTCTGCAGTCTCCATAACAACAGTTACCATGACATCCGGTGCCCGTAAGTGATGCGAGTTTTCCAGGTGCAGAGGAGACCGTGAACCATCGGCAGCGAGTGCGAACCGCGTACATGTGCCGAGTGACAGGGAGGTTTACGTGGAGCGAGCCACAAAAACCCCCAATGGGAGATAACAGGGAGCGTCACTCAGGCTCTTACAACCTTATTACACAATTCTACCGAGGAAACCGGATGAGTTACAAATGAGGTATTAAGTTGAAAAAGTGCTTGTGAAAAGCAGTCCATGTTGGAGCCACCATGAATTCCAGCTTTCGTATCTCTGGGTGGGATATATTTCAGACTTTTGGTCAGTTTTTTTTATTTTTCTTTACCCGTTTTTGTTCCATATTTGGATCAAACACGTTTGCATGAGCCGGGCATTTCCACTGAAGAAGAAGAAGAAGAAGAAGAAGATGAAGAAGAAGAAGAAGAAGAAGAAGTGAGGCAGTGCTGTCATTTCCATTGCAGATTATGATCTTTGCCGGCTTCACTTGTGTTACATAAAAATACATGAGCTCTCAGTGTTTGGCTGACGAGTTCAGCGAGTGCGCCGCTTTAACTGCGCCGCCTCACGTCGCTCACTGATCGGTCTTTGAAGCCGCGGCGGGACGGATACGATCTGTTTCTTCTGTATTTTTGAAGGATTAGTACGCATAAATCACCCTGTTGAATTTCTGATGCAGAGCTCAAAGGGAGATTGATTCTTCTAAATGTGAAGGCTAAAACAAGCCTCAGTATGGAAATAAAGACATTATTTCTCTTCACCTTCATATTTGCCATACGACAGGTTAGCATGTGGACATAAAGTGTTGGACAGATTTATTTGCACCTCTGGTAAAATTGTGCAAAGCAAATATTGGTTATCCTGGTTAAATACCCAGTAATGACCCATTTTCGATTTTCAAGGTTCCCAGAGCTGCTAGAAGAGAAACAGGCCCCACAGCACTACACATCCTCCTCTGTACTTATCACTGGATGTGAGGTGCTTTTGCACATATTCTTTTTTTTTTGTTAGATGGGTTTATAATCCCAGTAGTTTTAAGCAAACTCCAAATCCCTGATGGTGGGACGGATTTTTTTCTGGCATCATTTCCAAAACAGGTCAGCATATTTTTGGAGGTGAACTGTTACGCCTCATGACCCTCCTCTGTTATCATCATCATATTTATACTCCGCAAAGTCACTGATTGCTAATTAGACGGTCATAAAACACAGCTTAATCTAAAAGAAGTAAAGAATACATTAAGAAATGCTTGAGTTACTTTTATTTCAAAGTTTTTGTTTGGGGTAATAATAATTTAGCATGAATAAAAACTGTTTTTTTTTTTTTTTATTAATGAATAACTTAATTATAACTTTTAGGTGTCTGGTTAAATTGCCTCAGCAAAAATATTAAATGATTTTTAGACGTTCTTACCGTGAAAATAAATTATTTTTATTTTGATCGGGGTGTACATATCTGGGAGGAAAGAAATGCATAAACGTTTTTGTTGTTTTTTTTTTTTGACTGAAACTACATTCACAATTAAAATAAAAATGTTTTGTTTTTAGAACATCTCTATATTTTTTTAAAATATAACCTTGTCTGTATGACCCTCCTCCTCGCTCATCTTCCTCTGTCCCTCCTCTGCACTCTGCTCTAATTTTCCGCGCGCTCCCGCCGCCTCCGCGGGCACGCTCATTGGGGGCTTGGCCCTCTACGCAACAGAAAGGGGGCGCGCCCGCGTTAAAGCAGCGCGCTGTCCAGCGTTGATGTGTCGCAGATTTTAAAAAGTGAGGCAGGAGAGCGGCTGGAGTTTCTGAGCGAGGGGAGGCGCACAAGCTTAGCGGAAAAAAAAAACTAGGACTCTCGGAGGGAGCCGTGGAAAAACACTTAGCGCTCTGTTTTTTGTTGTCATTCTCATTATTCGTCCGTCCTCCTTCCCCCTAGTAACTACTTTATTTCCGCACGTCGGGAAGTAAACAAGCAGGGATCCAGTTGCGTCCTGTTTGGACCGTCGCGATGGAGCTGTCATCTATTGGAGAGCAAGTGTTCGCTGTTGAGTCAATTACAAAGAAGAGAATCAGAAAGGTAAGAAGCATTCCTGCTTATAAACAAAACCCCCCTTAAATAACACAATTATCCTGATGCTTTATGCTAATGCATCTCAATGTACTAACCTCTGTCCTCGCGCCGTCAACAACAACAACAACACAAGGCTGTGGTTTTAGCGTGAGGAAAACGCTAAAACTAAGTCGTTATTTTAATGCAACTGCGCCGAAGTTTCTCGAGTGGCGTCATGTGCAGCGGCTGAGCTGCTGCCGCATGACCGTGTTTTGGGGGAGCCTACGCAGTTGTAGTAAAATGGGGAAAGGGAAAGGGGGTGTGTGTGTCTTTTAAAAAAGCGGACAGCGAGCAGGCTGCTGCGCAGTTTATATTATTTACGCCAGCGCGCGGACTGAAAATGCTGTGTAACATCACACAGTGCCGCGTGATGCTGGTCGTATTTAGTTACGACGGAGAGCTGTTGTGAATTCAAACTGACTTATATTAACCCCACGACGCTACAGGTGCTCTCTGCTCGTCTTAACGCTCGTGACGTAAAAAAACGCGCAAAAAAAAAAAAAAAAAAAAAAAAAAGTAACATACAGCGAGCCTTTTTAAAGTTTACGACCGAGCAATACGATACTGTGCGTTCATTGCTTTCCCTCACACGCGCTGGATTTGTTTACGTTTCATTTCAGCTTATTTATTTTACCTGGTTTATTCATGTCAAACTAGGGCCGCCTCCACGTCCGATAACAGTTTCGGACGTGAGCGTTGCGCAACATTGCTTGTTTACATGCTCCCGCGTGGCCCCACCTATCCAAGCCACCGGTGTAATGTTCTAGAAAGTGCCCATGCACTGTGAACACAGGCGCTCGTGGAGCGAGCACGTCATCGCAATGCGAGCGCAGGGCTGCTGTGTGGAGGCCACGCAGCTCCGCTGTCGGTGACGTCAGCCTGCAGAAAACGTGGAAAACGAGAGAAACGTCAAGAACCTTCTCTCGCTCTGTGTAGCTCCACAGTTCAATTAGGATTAGAAACCATTAGATAATTAAAATATAGAACTCATGAAAGTAATTAATTGAAATAACAGGTGTAGTTAAAAAAGTGTTGCTGCAGTTATTTTAGTATTTTTATTCACGATCGCTATACAATGCAAAAAAAGTAGTCATGTTTATTTGTCATGATTGAAATTGACATTGAAAACAAATGCTTTTAATAAATCAGAAATAAACATGCTTATGATCATTTACGTCTATCTGATTATAGATGATTGCATGTGAATCGGACTTAGGAAATAGACATAAATATCAATTTTACAAATAAGCAAAGGCAATTGTTTCACGGTTTCATGGTCTCCCGCTGCAACAAATCATGACTTCATGGTTTTTTTTTTGGTTTTTTTGTGTTATCATAGAGTGCTTCATTCTCTATAATGGCATGAAGTTGACCTGTGTGCTTCTTAACCAATCAGGTTTCGGGTGTATTTGACGAGCTGCACTCACTGATTGTGTTATTATTGTGTATTAATCCACTGCAGCACAGAAGTTATAAGGAAAACTATGATACGGCTCCAACATTGAATCCACATTTTGTCACAACAATTTCACATATTGATATGTAATTACACATTAACTTGTTTATGGATTCTACTTATCATGAATATATTTTAATAGCTTTCTTTTTAAATATAACATAGATGAAAATCTGTCGGCTCCTCCTTCCGTCAGTCCACAGTTTAAAGGGACAGCTGCCTTATCTCTTGTGCTATGGTGTCCGTTTAACACAGGGACGCATTTAAATGGCAGGTTTACTGACTGCTGTCCCTCCCCCCACTTTGTGTCTCTCTTCAGGGTAATGTGGAGTATCTACTGAAATGGCAGGGATGGCCCCCAGAGTGAGTAAGCCTTGAGTCATCCACAGACCTCACCACTTCCAGATATACTTAAGAGCTTTTTTCAGAATATGCTCAGGTCATTGATAAACAGACAGTCGGTCGTTAAATATCTCTGTATTTGCAGGTACAGCACTTGGGAGCCAGAGGACAACATTTTGGACCCGCTCTTGGTCATGGCTTTCGAAGAGAAGTGAGTAATACTGGAAGCATCTTAGGTTTCTCTTTTTTGTTCCCTCTCAGTTTTAGTTTTCTTTCTCGCCTCCGTTCCTCTGACCTCCCCCTCCTGTCTGCATCTTCTCTTCTTGCAGTCAGGAGAAGCTCAGATCTCTGAGCTTTCGAAAGAAAGGTCTCAGACCCAGGAAGCTGGTGCTGCGGGTAACGACGCTCATCTTTCTTCAGTCTCAAACGTTTGTTGTATCTTCTTTCATTAACACAAGCTGCAGCTAGGTTTTTAAAGCAAGTTCAAACTTTAAACCAGTGAAGCATTTTAATGGTGGAATCTGTTTTTTAGTAATTTGCGCAACATGCTGCTTTATGAGGGCGTTTTATCCTTCATAGATAAAACAACTTTTTCAGGAAGTTGAGAAAATGGTTTCTTAAATTTTAAAAAGCCTGCTGATTTATTCGCCTTTAGGCATGATCAGACTTTTCCAAACGGGTTTTATATGGAAGTATACTTTATCATTTCAGTATTTGCTTAAATATTTATAATACAACAATAAAAATAAAAGAATAGCTGAAGTCTAATAAACCAATCACTGACAATTAATCGTAATTGCCGGATTAATTGTCTGCATCCTTAGTTTTAAGTTCTTCAGCAGCCTAAATCATTGATATTGGTCCTCATAAAGTTAAAGAGTCAATTTATTGGAACAGATAAGGCAACACTGTTCCCACACTATCACTTTCTCTGCTATATTACAAATTAATGGAGGAGATTCCAGGAAGGCTTTCTGAAATGTAGGCTCATGCAGCATTTTATGTAAACTGAGCAGGGATACGGAAAAGGAAAAACCGATTAACTCTCTCAACTTACTGATCTAGTCTAGAGTTCCTTCAAAGCTCTCTAAACTCATTTATGGTTGTTTTACAACAAGGTACTTTCCTGTTACAACTGTAGAAAACAAATGTGTGCTAGAATAAAATGAGGGCAAATCATCAAAAATCTCAGCAGAAATATTTCGATGAAAGATTTGTACACCAGCGATTATTGTTCCCCCCTGCTGACCGTTGGCCGTCTTCCTCAGAACATTTTCGGCATGGACCTCCGGAGCGCCCACAAGGATGACGAGAAGCCCCCGCCTCGCCTGCGCCTGTCCCTCACCAGATCCATGAGCACGGACGTGGAGCAGGCGTGCCGGCGCCGGGCCAGGAGGAGGATCAGACAGAGAGTGACCAAAGCCTTCCCAAAACACTCTTCCAACAAGCCAATCCGTGAGCAGAAGATGAAAGTGGAGCCGGTGGAGAAGGACTGGGGTGGCACCAGTGAGGAGGACAAGCCCGGATGTGAGAGCACCACTGAGGAGAGATGTGAAGACAGCTTGTATGGTCAGTTGTCCAATGAGTTGATCGATTGATGTGGCAATATGGATGTTGTGGTTTATTACTATTGTAGTTCTTTCATCTGCAATTGTTCTTTGCTGGCTGCAAAGCGAATTGGCCCATGGGGACAATGAAGTTTATCTAATCTGATCTAACATTTATCTGAAGTGAGTCTTTATATGTAACCAATGTTTTTCCTGCTTTCTCCCACAGGTCAGTCAGAGTGCAGCTCTCCTCCGTTCTTAGAGGAACAGGACATGGACACGGAGGTGGAGGAAAAGGCTGCCAGCCCGGACATGTGGACAGACGAAGCGGACGGCGGAATCTTTGAAACCAGTCAGAGAGACACAAATTCACACGACGAATCGGAGGACAAAACCTTGGTGTCTGAGGCCAAACCAGAAGACGTGGTTTTCCCAAGCGGCAGGTCAGACTGGATGGAGGAGGAAGGTGTGGAAGCCTTCTCAGAGAGTCCAACCATGGAGAAGAAGAAAGAAACCTCAGTGATAGTGAGGGTCCAGGGATGTGGTAAGACGACGGGCGACGCCGTCTCGGTTTCCGTCTGCTCTGACTTTGAGCAGAAGAAAGACGAAGAGAGAAGCGACAATCAGAGCGTGATTGTGACGGCGTCAGACCGCCCAAAAGTTCCCTACGAAGCGCCACGTCCTGAGAAAGTGATCGTGACGAACGTGACTGTAAACTGCCTGACGGTGACTTTCAAAGAGGCGAGCTGCAGCGAGGGCTTCTTCAACGGCTGCTGAACCAAGAGAGAGGAACACGGAGAGAGGGATCAGCATAACCATAGTTAGACCTGCCGCTCATGGTGAAGTAAATACCGCAAGCAAATAGTGTCTGTAAGGTCATTCCACATGATTTTATGAGTTCAGTAAGACATCATTGCCTTGGAATAAAAGTGAGTGGTGATTTTATTATTATAGTGGCTCATTTATTAGGTGTGACAGGAAACAATGCACTGATCTTGGTGGCAGAGTTCATTCTTACAGCAGCTTGGTTCACCCTACTGCAGGAAAGGGCGGCCGAAAACAAGTTTACAGAACAACTCTGATGCAGCTAAAGTTCCAGTTGTCCTCAGTGCTTTCCAGCAGGATGCAGGTTTTCACCAGAACCTGCTTCCAGTCGACTTTTTTTAAAGAATAAAAAGTAAAACGATGTTCTTTTGTAAATGTCGCTCAGTCTCTCGCACAGAGCTACGCGCATGCCCCCATCAGTCTGTGCCACACGCGCACGCGGCTGTCTGCCACGCTTTTGTCGGAGGGGTTTATTTCTGTAACAAAGGAGAGATCCAAACAAAGACGGCGGATTAACGCCTCAGACGGAGCCGTGCATCTAAAGGAGGGGTGGACAGGCAGAAAGGAAACGCGCAGTCGTGTTTGCTGTCTCTTCGTCCTTTAACTTTCCAAGTATGAAATGCTGCCTGGGTCTATTTTTGTATTACCAATTGATAGTCCGCTCCTTTCACCTGCTTTTGTGCTCATCAAAAGAGGAGGTGTCGATTCAAGACGTTGCTTCTGAGTAGGTAATGTACAAATGGAAGCAAATGTACTTTTTAGTCAAACTGTAGTGAGCTATTATTTATTGCATGTCACTTGTATAAACTGCACTAATTTATGTCTCTTGATGTGTCTGAATCTGTCTCACTCTAACAAAGATGGATTATCAAACATGTCTTCTCTATATCACAAAAATATTTCTATTTGACTGCATTTTCAATAAATGTGTATGAAAATAAAGTGTCTGGGTGGATATTTCTCATGGATGGGTTTGGGAAATAAAAAAAAAATCAGAGTACAACTTCAAAGCTCTGACTTTCACAGAATAGAGGCTTGAAACCACTAGCGCAGTGATTAGTGGAAACCTAAACTTAGAATGAAATGCCCGTTTTCTTTAAACTAAGAAGTTCTGTATTTTGTTCTTCCGGTGAAAACCCAGTGGGTTTGTCAAGTTCTGTTCAAACAGCCTGTCGGCAAAAGAGAAGAGTTCGTTGTAGAGAAAATGTTTTAGGAATTGCCATTGCTAAGAGTCACCTCTAGAGGGCAGGGTGCTCTCATGCAGAGAGGCTTCTTGCCTTCAGATCCCCAGATGTGATTCATACCTCGGCATGGCGGGGGAGTATACTGCTGCTGCAGCAGGAGAGGATCCACGATGAGAACGGATCAGAGACGTAAAAATATCAACGGAAGTGTGAAGAATCCGGTTGCAATTCGGAAGTGGATGAGGAAAATATGCTAAGAGAATAATAAAGTGTTTCCCCAGCCTTTACTCTTTCTTCCACTGGCTAAAAGTTGTGTTGTTTCTTCTTTGATTCCTTGTTTTTTTTTCCCCCTTGTTTATTCTTTTCCTTGTTTCCTTTGTCCATTCCCTCTTTTTTTTCTTTTTGTTCGTTTGCCCTTTATTCCTTCTGTGGTCTCTTTCTTTCTCTTCCTTGTGTCATTATGTCCTTCATGTGCCTGCCCATTCCTTCTTCCTCTTTGTGTCCCTATTGTATCCTTCCAGTTGATTATTAGTAATAGTTTTCAGTTCCTCATTGAGCAGAACATTATACCTTTTTGCCATTCTCTATAACAAACTGATATTGGCTTGTTAATTAGTCAGGCTATCTGCAACTGTAGCCAACCTGCAAGCAGCTGCTTCACAAACATGCTGCTCATATTTTGTCATCGAGCTGTACAACATAATATTGAGTTAAGGTCATTTCTCGTGACTCAAAATATTTCCAAACAGCATATATATCTTAGGATTTTTGTGTTATGAAGGATTAGCTTAACCTGGAGGCTAAAGCTAATCATAGTTGGGCTAAGAACAAAGCTGACTTCTACCATAAAACAATCACGCTATATTTTTTTTTTTACAGAAACTGCCCTCATGTTTGCATTGTTTCATTAAAAATGTAATGCAGTAATATGTAAGACTGACTTTTTAGTGCTAAAACGTGTTACAATGTTATTCCCTCATCAAAAACATATTTGGAGGGTTGCCATGATTCTTTAATGTATGAGAAATCATTTAATCTCCCCCGGCAACCATTCAGCTGGTAAACGCCTGCCTGAAACCGAGCACCGGTATAAAGAGCTCCAGTTTCTGAGCTTCTGCCTCACAGAGCAGCCCTCCCCCCCACTGAGCTCCTTCAGCCTAGCCAGCAGCAATTAGCACAGCTATCATGAGCGCATCAGCTGAGCTCATTATACGAGTTACTTCTCAGTACAACGCTAATAAAAACGTTGCTAAAAGGTTAATAGAGGAGCCATGTTGTGATGGTTTCCTGAAGGCGGAGTTTCAGAAAGAGCAAAAGTTTTTAGAGACAAACGCCCAATTGTAAGGCGTTAAATTACTAAGTCAAGTTTCTTTTAAGTCATATTTGCTATGACTTTCTATATTTATATACATTTCATTTCTACAATGTAATCTCTCACATCTGAAGCTAACTCACTTCTTCGTTGAGAACTTTGTGTTCAGCCAATGCAAAACAGAAACCACAGGCAGCAGTGACTCTGTTGACCTTTAGCAGTTTATGGCTCTGTGGTCACTCCATGCTTTACGGTAGCCCACCCAGGGGTAAAACTGAGCTTTCTTCAAGCATAGCTTTTGTCATTGTTAAATTGCCTAATTTTCTGTAATTGCAATTTTCTCTTCTCTGAGGGGGGAAGTTAGTTAAAACTTGGGACGCAAACACATCAAAACTGATGTTGGAATGGAAAAAGCTGACCTTAGCTCTTCCTGGCCTGAACGGAAGGCATGTGGTTTCATCTGCAAAGTACAAAAGAACATTTATTTAAAAACTTACAGGACTGTGCACACTCTGTATTGTTGACGTTGAGTTCACCTCTCCAAATAATTGACTTCAGGCTTTCCAATCAACTAGGCATTCAGACTTCCTCTCCAAATACTTGTGAAAGGGTGTATCCCTTTTAGACTACTGATGACACGATGATAGCAGAATGCCATTCATTTAAAGTCTAAATATTACACAGTGGCATAACAAAATGGAGGCCATTGAGAATGACGGTAACAGAGGTGAAAAAAGGGCGTATAGGCCTTAAATCTCACATGGTGCAGAAGAAGAATGTCTACTCAACGGTGACAGCTTCGTGGTCTCTATGGCGACCAGCTGCGTTTCAATTAACCCTGAAACTGCGCAAATTAAAAATTGCGAAAATAAATTAGCTTAATGGAAACACGCCATTGAAGAAAAAAAGACAGCTCACGTTTTTCGAAAAATAGAACAAAGTTTTTGCGCTAGAATAATGCTAACCGTTCTTGCTTCGGTCTTCAGACCGTAGTCCGAAAACACAGGGGAGATATTTCCTCCAGGGCCGAACTAGGACTCGTCTTCGGGGTTAACCCCCTCACTTGCCCGTAAAAGTGGCGAAGAAAATAAAACACGCGGTGGAACTGAGGTGCTGAAGAGATACACTCAAGAGCTTCAGACTATCCCTAGCCACCGTCTCTCAATCGCTCCAAAGCAGGCGGGTTACAGCACGCAGCGCCCCCTTCTGACCGGAGGACCGCCAGCCTCGCATCGTCCTCACCCACATACAACATACGCAGTATGTATTGAGCTCCTTATCGCATATAGTGGAGGCACTTTCCGCAACCGTAAGGTGGTTTTTCGGCCGCATTGAAAAATATTTATTTCGGAAAACATCAACGGAAACCCCCCCCCCCCTTTTTTTTTTTTTTGCATCACAGGAGTCACGTGATCAACAATCCGACGTTTCTACTGGCCAAGACATCGAAGAAGACGACAGGAAGTAGGAGGAAGATGATGGGTTTTTTTGTTGTTTTGTTTTGTTTTTTCGGACAATGTGCATGTGTCATTCGAACATGTTGAACTGGTTACTCTTCTATAAAATCGACAACTAAAATTTCCCCAAAACGCCGCTCCCAAGTATAACGGGCTTGTTGCTCCAACGCCTGAATAAGACCCTGACATCTCCTCTGATGGCTGAATTACGAATATATTTCATGCAAGAGTTTACGTTTAAAATCCAAGATTTTTTAATAATTTATCATGAACAAGTTTAGCGTGGTAATTTCTTATTTAAGGGAAACAGCTATTGCAAAAAAAGACACTAGCAAGATATTGAAGCATTTGTAATGGAAACAGAGCAACTAAGAGTGATCGAAATTGTTGGATGCAGCAGTGGAAATGTGTTCTCTGCAGTCATGAAACAATCATGACGACCAGGCAATCCAATAAACAAGTTGGGGTTTGGCAGTTCCCAGGGAATTGGCACTTGCCTGACAAGTGGAGCGTTTGGTGCTCAGGAAATTACATTACATGGCTGTTTTTCAGCATTGTGGGCTCGGTTCCTTTGCTCCAGTGAAATGAGGTCTTTGAATGCGGCAGGATATCAAGATGTTTCACATGATTTCAAGCTCCCAACTTTGTGGTAACATTTTAGGGAAGTTCCCTTTTCCAACATCACGGCAGAAAGTATAAGTACCAAAAAAACATGGATAACTGAAGTCCTGACTTAAACCCAACAGAAGACCTTTTAGATGAATTAGAGCAACCAGACTTTCCTGCCATCATCAGTGTTTGACCTCAAAAATGCACTCTAAGCTTGCAGGGTTTAAAATTAAAGACAGGGGTGTCAAAGCTTTTTGTCTTGATGGACAAAACTTTCAAATTTAAACTAGTGGCAGGCCCCAAAAATTAGCTATACATGCTCAATAAAGTTAAATCTGTATATCATTAACTCTTTATGTCCTAAGTTTAAAATCTCCCTCTGGATATTTTTGCTTATTTTAATTGTACGCAGTTCTTTAAATGTCTTGCGAGTACATACATATTTGCCCATTTATCAATAACATCTGGAACTTTCAATATCTAGCAAGTTATTTTCGCAATTTACCGTCTATTAAAAGAATGCCGGGGGTGGGGGTGGAATTACCGTAATAACCCAAAAGCGCAACTTTTCCCCTTTCAGAAACCGTTAGATTTTTTTTTTTTTTAGATTGCGCAAAGTGTGGAGGAATTACGGTACTGCAAATTTGGCCGAATCAGAGGTTTAAAGATCCAAATGAGAAAAAGAGCTTCGGACTGTTATCTTATGGAAAGAAAAATAATAAAAAAAATTCTGTTTTCTCTATTTTGCTGACCAAATTTTTGTAAAAAAATTTGTAATGGGCCAAACAAAATCACATTAAGGACCACAAGTGGACCATGGGCCACACTTTGGACTCCCCAGTCATAAACATTTTGATTGGAAATATATTGTGATATTACATTAAAAAAAAAAAAATCACATTCCATTGCATGTTGAAATATTTCACTGCTAAAAACACCAAATTAGCAAATAAATGAGATATTCATGAACGTGAGCGTATGTTAACATCTGATAAGATTTAGATACCTGGGGCTAATAATAAACATGCAGGACAGAACTGTATTGCTAATTTTCATTTTATTATAAAAAAAAAACAAACAAAAAAAACAGTATTTGAGTCCACAGTTTGATTCCTTTGTACAGTAAAAAATATTAAATTAACTCCCAAAGTTTTGAGCAGAAAGATAAAGAGGATACGGTTTATAAGGAGGGAGCTCGTCCTCCATCAGAGGAGGATTTTAAAAAGTCCAAAGGAAGCAGCAAAGGGGAAGAGGAAGAAAGAGACTAACCGACTGCCGGCTTTCGCCTCGTTTCTGTGCAACACAGTTCATTTGGATCATCGTCATCCTCTGTTTACTTAACAGTAGAATCCTAAAAAAAAAAAAAAAAATAGAAGCCACCCTTCCCATTTGTATACATCCCAGCCCACATATGTAAAACGTTACAGGCACAAAGGTATGCATCCCCCCCTCCCCAAGCCTCCGCAGCTCCATCTGAAGTCTTTAAAAGGAAGGAGTGGGCACACATTCGAGGGAGAGGGCTTTGCACGTCTGCGAGGAAAATAAAAATAACATACTCAAAGAAAAATGTCTCCTCCAGCATGACATCTCGGACCCGGACGCTTGACGTCTTTCCCACCTGGACAGCTAAAGCGAAATAAGAGACCACCGACATCGACGACATAAAAAAAAAAAAATAGACTGAAGCGGTCTCAGGACATCCGCAGCCCACCTCTGATGAAACTGAATAAATAAAACAAGCCCAAACGATACAAAAAAAAAACAACAAAAAAAGCTTTGTTTGAATTTACAGATATGTCGCATCACTCTGCAAAAAACAAAACAAAACACAAAGAGACCGAATGACGCAAAACTAAACAAAATACTTGCATTAAAATAATTTCTTCTTTACTCCTCTTAAAGAAGAAATCCTTCTTTGACCCTCCTTTTAAAATTGTAAAAACATATAAAAAAAAAAAAAGGCAAGTACTTTTGTTTACAAGGGAATGGGCCTCCTACTCTCACCTTTGTCCTCAAGTTGGCAAAAATATATATTAACAGCAATAAGTTACAATTCATTCTAACTCATTTAACAACTGCTCCATTTATTGTTCATCTCCCATAGGAAGTTCAGTTCAATGCATCTTTATTGAAAACATTTTAAATAACTTTTTGAGAATAGAAAAAAAAAAAAAAAAAAAAAAAAAGGCTAAGCAATAATAATACTGTCCATGGTGAGTGCAGTTTGAGCAGAGATTCGCTGAGCCTCTCTACATGTGGTCTAAGGAGTTGTGATTCATGTTCTGGCCCATCGGGTCGGGACCGCCGGCGCCAGCCGGCCCGTGCAGACCGGCCATGCCGCTCAGCTGGGAGAGCATGGCGCTCTGGTCGGAGCCAAACTGCTCCATGGCGTTCTGCTGTTGGCTTGTCTGCTGCTGTGGCGGGGGGACCACCATCCCGGGGTGGTGCTGGTTCAGGTGGCCCGGGTGCGGCGAGCCCGTCTGCACCTGCGGAGAGATGTGATGCGGCGACGGCTGAGGCTGCATGCGCGGAGACGGACTGGAGTGAGGCGGCTGGGACTGAGGCCGCGGCGAAGGCTGCGGTGAGCGCACCTGGTTGGCGAGCGACGTCGGCAGTGCCTGGCCCTGCAGGTGGGGGTGCGGCGACTGCGCCATCTGCTGCGGCGGCGGCTGCTGGGGGCTCATAGGGTTGCTGTGTTGGGCAGGCGAACTGCCGGGGCCGAGGTGGTGCTGCTGCTGCTGCTGCAGCAGCCTCTGCGGCAGAGTTTGTTGGAAAAGCGTCTGGGAAGACGGAGGGGTGGGCCCACCCTGGGGAGGTTGTGGGCCTTGAGGCGGTTGCTGAGCAACGCCTCCGCCTCCTGGACCCGCGTCGCCACTTTGGAGGGCAGCCATGCTGTTCTGCTGCTGCTGCAGCTGGAGCTGCAGCCTCTGCTGCAGGGCGACGGTAGCCTGCTGCTGGGCGGACCCCGGGTATCCCTGTGCCTGCTGCCCCTGTGGGCCTCCGGTGGGACCCTGCCCCATGAATCCCTGCCCCTGGGGGGGCTGCGGCTGCTGGAACTGACCGTGATTCATCCCCATCTGTTGCTGCTGCTGCTGCATCTGCATCTGCTGCTGCTGCTGTTGCATCTGCTGCTGCTGCTGCATCTGCTGCTGCTGCTGCATCTGCTGCTGCTGCTGCATCTGCTGCTGCTGCTGCTGTTGCATCTGCTGCTGCTGCTGCATCTGCTGCTGCTGCTGCTGCATCTGCTGCTGCTGCATCTGCTGTTGCTGCTGCTGCATCTGCTGCTGCTGCAGCTGCTGCCGCCTCATAATCAACTCTCTCACCTGGAGATTGTTGACGTTTCCCATCTGCGACCCCTGACCCTGCATTCCTCGCCCCACCCCTTGCTGCTGCTGCAAACTGCTCAGCATTGGCCTCTGTTGCTGCTGCTGCTGCAGCTGCTGCTGCACCTGCTGCAGCTGAGATATGGTGACGTTGGCTCCTCCCTGACCACCCATGTGCATCCCTGGCTGGCCGCCGCTCGCAGCGTTCATGTTCACCTGTGGGTTGACTCCAGGCATGGCGTGTGAAACCGGCCCCCCAGCGGGGCCTGGAACCCCTCCCGGGACGCCGTCCGGTCCGCCGAGGCCGCCCTTGTATTTTGAGGCTCGTTGCTTGATGAAAGCAGCCATGAGCTGCGGGTTGGAGCGCAGGATGTTGAGGACCTGCTGCTGCTGCAGCGGAGAGCTGGGGGAGCGCAGGGTGCGGAGGAGCTCCTGTAGAGCCGCTTGGGGGATGTTCCCCCCAGCGGACCCTTGCTGCTGCTGCGCTATGTTCATTATGGCAGCATGCCCCTGAGCTGGTTGATGTGACGGTTGCTGCTGCTGCTGCTGCTGCTGCTGCTGCTGCTGCTGCTGCTGCTGCTGCTGCTGCTGCTGCTGTTGCTGCTGTTGTTGCTGCGCTGCCATCATGGCTTGATGGTTCATCATCGCCTGCCGTTGCTGCGGTGGAATCCCCGGTCCGGTCCACTGCTGCTGCTGCGGGTTCTGCAGCGGAGCACCCATCCTCTGTGGTGGCAGGTTACCCTGCGGTGGGGGTTGCTGCTGCATGTGCCCGCCAGCGGCCATCATCCCCTGCATCGCACCCTGCTGCTGATCCATGTGGGCTCTTACAGCCGTTTGGTTTTGCGGCTGCATCCCCTGCGGTCCGACCATCCCTACGGGACCACCGTGCCCCATGGCCAACTGCTGTGGCTGACCCGGCTGGTGGTGTGGGTGAGACGGCATCATGCCCGTCGCCGCTGCCGCCGCCGCAGCCTGCCTCTGCAGGCCCAGCCTCCTTTGGGCGTCGGCCACCTGCTGGATCTTCAGGGCTATCTCCACGGCTGCTGGTGGGGGGCCGGACGGAGGCGGCTGGCCAGGAGGCTGCTGCCCCGTCACGTTGCCGGGCATCACAGCCCCACCGGGTTGTTGAGGTGGCGTCGACGAGCCAATCAATGGTTTCCCCTGGGACTGGTGGATGGGGGAGGAGCCTGGTGGTCTGCCGGCATATGGCGGGTGGGTGTTGCCCCCCGGGACGTTTTGCTGCGGCATCTGCGCAAGTATCTGCTGCTGCTGCTGGGGAGAGTTAATCATCCCTCCTGCTGCAGCCACTCCGCCGCTCATCTGCTGGAACGCGTTCAGCGGATGTTGGGTCGGCATCGCTCCTTGCTGCTGCTGCATCCCGTTTCCAGGGCCCATGCCCTGCGCCGGGACTGGAGGCATGTTCTGAGTCGGGGTGTGGGGGGTCGACGGCTGAGTACCGGCTGACGTGGGCGTACTGGGCGCCGTGGCGTTGTTGGCTCCCGGCGACGGCAGCCCCACCATGGGGCCCCCAGGCGGCGCCCCTGCAGGCTGGCCCACCCGCTGCATGGTGGCCATCCTCCTCCTCAACATCTGCGCCTGCTGCAGCCGGTGCTGCAGCTGCTGCTGCCGGAGCTTCTGCTTGATGTTCAGGCAGAACGGGACGGGGCATTTGTTCTCCTGGCAGTGCTTGGCGTGGTAGCAGCACAGCGCGATCAGCTGCTTGCAGATGGGGCAGCCGCCGTTGGTCTTGCGTTTGCAGCCCTTGGTGTGCTGCACGACGCGCTTCATCTTTTGACAGGACGGGAGGGAGCAGTTGGCGTTGCGGCACTGGCACGCGTGGACCAGCGACTGGATGCAGCGCTGGATGCTGAGGCGGCGGGAGTCGCCTGGACTCTGAGTGGCCGCCGCCGCCTGGTTGTTGCTGTCGTCGTCCAGGCCGAGCCCCAGTTTGTCCATCTTGTGCTCGTGGCCTTTAGTGTTGTAGCAGGTGATGCACAAGTCATAA
Organism: Girardinus metallicus; assembly: GCA_903067095.1. NCBI lineage: Eukaryota > Metazoa > Chordata > Actinopteri > Cyprinodontiformes > Poeciliidae > Girardinus > Girardinus metallicus. The sequence continues at coordinate 28,677 of CAEGAE010031750.1, read as the reverse complement.
TCCTGAAGGAAAAAATATTTTAAAAAATTAATAAAGTAGATATTGTTATATCATGTTGTTGGCAAGTGTCACCAAGTCAGATTTAAGACCTTTTCAGACCTTTCTAATGCCACCTTAAATGAAATTCTGCCGAGCGACTGGTGAATTTTGTGTATGTGAAATTTTGAGCTCGTACATGTAGATGTGCATACACGGGCAAATTGTAGGGTGAGCCTGAGCTAGGAAGGACATATTAGCAGCTAGTTAGCAGTTTGCCTCAAAAGATTCTCATAACGTAATGAAGATGTCTGAGTGTGACTCAATTTTTGCCTGATTGAAAAGTCCTGTGAGAAAAACAAGTTTAAATAGGCCTTAAAGGCCTTAATTTAGCTAAATGAATTTACAGGGTTTGTGCAGGTTTCACCAACTCAAACTAAAGACTTTTTAAGACCATTATAATTTAAATTTAAGACCTGTTTCAATACAGAAATATACTAAAGAAACAGCCTTAGCCCCTGCAGTGACGAGCTCTTTTCTACAGAATGAATGCAGGAATTGCATGAGTTGGAAATAACAATTTTCCAGTGGTGAAGACAAATGTCGTCCAGCCAACTGGCAATAAAATTGCTCTTAAACCATAACAAACAAAAAGCAAGCTAGCTAGATACTCTTTCTAGCTAGCTAGAAACGTTTATTTCTTTCCTTCCCACTGAAGGAAACAAACCAATGGTTCCTGCTACTATGGCTATATACCTTATTATATATATATATATATATAAGGTATATTTTAGCTATGTTGCTAATACACCTTTTGCCGACTGTGGCTCTGTGGGAAGAGTAGTTGTCTTGTGATCAGAAGGTTGTAGGTTCAATTCCAGCTTCCTCCTGCCTCATGTCAATGTGCCTTTGGGCAAGGCACTTAACCCCAAATTGCCTACCGATCTGCGTGTCGGTGTATGAATGTGTGAACGTTTGTGAGAGCGAATGGGTGAATGTGACTCTAGTTTAAAGCGCTTTGAGTGGTCAAAAATGATCGGAAAAAGCGCTATATAAGTTCAGTCCATTTACCATTTTACCATTTGCCGGGTAGCAAGGGAATATTAGCAGCTATTTACCATTAGAAGAGTCACAGGAAGCAATGGAAAAAGTGATTCACGAGTTTGCCTGACAGAAAAGCTAAACTAGTAAAATAGACTACATAAAATATACGAGATTATATAATATATCACCACTAGGGATGCTCCGATCAGGTTTTCTGCTGCCAATTCCGATACCGATCACCCATGAGGCCGATTTTTGCCAATCACCGATCTCTGCCAATCGCCTGTATTGGTCCTAATTTTCAGCTTTACGTATAAACGCTGCTATATGATCTGTCAAAATGGAAAAATTATCTGCCGATAAATTCATCTAATTCAGACATAAACATGCAAAATATTTGCAGGCGCAATACAGCAGCTATTCAGTCAAAAGGACAACTGAAAAACCTGCGATCTGCAGAAAACTGAGTAACTCTGAAGATCACAGGAGGAGGGAGATCGATTTTTTTCCAGAGATTATCTATCTTATGTTATTACATAGCAAAAGTTTTAATACATATATAAAATCTTTTTTTTGTTTGTTTAAGCTTTAAGCAGACGTTCGGTGCGAAAGTTCTCTGCGGGTGGAGCAGAAACGGCGCTCCGTCTGTTAAATATCAATACCAGTAGCGCATAGCGGCGGTCCAACAGCGGGAGCAGAACCAGCGTCTTACACCGCTGGCTCGTTGACTTAAAGTATCGGGTTATTTTGTTCTTTCAGACCGCTATGGTCTTCCGGGTGAGTGTTGGTAGTTGTGCGCTGCTTCACCTGCTATTTGATCGCTTCGCTTTGATCAGTTCGCTGCATTAAGCCTCGATGTAGCCAAACTCCGTCAAGTGTTTGGTTTTTTTAAACGTCATATTAGATTTGTGGTGTTGATGCATTTTGATGTGCTTCACCCCCGAGGCATTTCTTTGACGGAACACGCAAACTTCCCCGTTCACTCTCAGAGCCTTATAGTTCCTCGCCACGTCGCTTAGGATTTGTTGCCGCGCGCTTGCGCAGTGTGAAGGAAAGAGGAGATGAGCTGCACATGCAGGCTGAGAAGTGAGATAAACGTGATCGTTTTGGTGATCGGCAACAAGAAACAGGGATCGGCGATCATCGATCATACACTTTTTCACGGAAATCGGCCGATCATGATCGGTGGCCGATCAATTGGCACAACTCTAATCACCACAGAACTTAAGACCTTTGATTAACGTATTTAAGGCCAACTTAACGCTTTTAAACAAATTTAAGATATTTTAAGGCCTTAATTTCAGACACCCTGTGTGTATTTTGTAATTTCATGGCGGAACCGTGGCTATTCTTACCTCACAAACGGTGCAGTGGAAGCGGGTCTCCACGTGATGTTTGCACTCGTTGCAGGTGTACACGAAGCGGTCCTGGCTCTGGTTGTGAAGCTCCACCAGCATGCACATGGAGCTCCACATGGACCTCCTCAGGGAACTGAACTCCAAGTGCTTGTCGCGGGCCAGGGTCAGGAAGGCGTCGCGGCCATCCATCAGGTCGCAGGCCATCAGGGGGTCGGGGTCGGTGATGGGGGGCAGCGAGTTGGCGGTGGGGCCGGCGATCAGGCGGATGACGAAGAAAACCTGCCAAAATGAAACGGAGAACGCTTGGGGGAACGTTTCCAGAAAACGCCCTTACTTTTTCAACGTTTCGAACTTTTAGTGTTTAAATTGATTTCAAAAGAACACACTAAACTTTATGGGTGCAATAAAAAAAATAAAAAAAAAGACATACCTCTTTGTGTTTCTCCATGGTGGCGTAGAGTTTCTGGGAAAGGTCGTTGGAAACGCTGGGCATCCCCGGCTTCTTCTTGTTGGCTCGGCTCAGGCTGCTCTTGTTCTTGTTCGCCTTTTTATTGTTCTTCTTTTTGGCGTTCTTGCTGTCTCCTTTTGTGGCCTGTGGACGTTTAAACGAAGACGGAGTCAATGGCCTTTCCGAGACGGCAGCGAGACGAGACCGCAGCGCGTTCTTGTTCCAACTCACGTCGGTGCTCTCGTTGGAGGTGCTGCTCTCCTCCCTCTTCCTCTCCTCCTCTTCCTGCTCCAGCTCCTTGATGCTCTCCTCCAGCACGTTGGGCCAGAAGTCGCCCTCGAAGTACGGCAGCTCCTTGGCACTCGTCAGGCGGTCTTCTGTCGCCTGCTTGAAAATGTCCTAAAAGTTTCAAAAGAAAGATGGGATGAAAAAGGAGCAGCAAAAGGAAACGAGGTGGATTAGCAGTCGTCTCCGCTGCCTTGATGTTGAGCTGTTGGCATCTTATGACACGAGACATACAGCAACAATCTTCAGTCAGAGGCTTATTCAGATTCGTCGCAACACTGACTGCTACCCGTGATCCCTCCTGCGCACAACTATGTCAAGATACTTGGATGATATGAGTTAAATTTAATTTACCGTTTGGGTAAATGAAGAACTTTAGTTTTTCATTTGAATCGAACTAAAAATCTCACAGAAGTTTTAATTTCATCCGCAGGTCCTTCATTATTATAGAGTTGAGTGTTATTTTTAAACTTTTTTTAGATTTTTGTTGCTGTGCTGCTGTAAACAAGTGAATTTTTAATTCACATTTTACAAATATAAACTTAAATGAATTTTATTGGGATTCCAAAACGTCAAAAAGTAAAGAACCTGAAGTGGTAGAAAAAAGAAAAAAAAAAAACCTTTACAAAGTTTGGTTTCTTTAAAAACTACCCTGGACACAAAGTAGAGCTGTGTTCCTGATCGAAGGTGTCACCTTGTAGTCGTGGACGATTCGCTCAGCGACAGCCTTGTCCAGCATCTTCTTGTACCACTCCTGCAGGCGTTTTGGCTTCGGGATCTTCTGGTCCGGCGGGTGACAGTGGAAGATGTAGTCGTCTCCCTCGCTGGGAGGACACGCCCAAATGTGTCCCGTCGTATACCTGAGACCGCAAAACATTTTTTGTGTTTAATTTCCACGTGTTAAAACCCACCTTCTACATTTTCCACAAGCGCTCTTTGCCGTCTTACCCGAGTCTCTTGACGTACTCCAGGTAGCCCAGCAGGATCTCGTGGTAGACGGCGGTCCTCAGGTGTCGCGGTTTAAAGAAGTGCACGCTGTCCAGGTAAGAGATGTACACCCGTCTCTGGTTCGGCGGCGGGCAGTCGGAGCCGTACTCTTGGACGTGCATGCCGAAGAAACACACGTCGGCTCCGTCGATGTCCTCGAACGCGAACAGGGCCTTCATCCTGTACGGGAACGACTCGGCCATCTCGCCGTTGTCCACAAACCTGGAAGAAAACGGCCGGGAAAGTCAAGAAAAGATTAAAGCAACGTGAAATATATATAGCTGCCGTTTGTCAAATAGCGCTATTTGACAAACAGCTATTTGACAAACTATTTGTCAAATGCATCATTTGGTGCAATGTTCATAATTTTGACAAATAAACACCTTTGTTAGTAGAAAATGAGGTCAATTTCAAGAGAACACAAGGAAATTTTCAGCGAGGGTCTTATTGACATAATTAATATAAAATATCTTGTATGATTAAGGAGCGGTGCTGTTCTTTGTCTGATTAATTAGGAAAAATTATCACATTGTACCACATTTTTACAAAAACAAATATGCATAAAGGCAGATATGATCAAATGTTAATGTAAAACATTTTAATTTCAGACAAAACAGTTTTCATGTCACACCACAGGACAGTTTCCAGCACCGATGAAGCAAACTGAGGGGAAAAAATAAATATAATTTCAATATAAACTAACACAAAAAATAAACTTTCATGGACTGATATACACAATTTTGGAAAAAACAACAAAGAAAATCTAACATTTTGCTTACTTATTTGTCAAAAACTCACACATAATCCAAGCTTAAGAAGAAAGGAACCTGCCGAGCGCTCACCTGGACTTCATGCCCGGCTTGACCTCGACCACCTTGTCCGAGACGTGGACCACCCGGACGGTGACCTCTCCGGACTCGGGGTGGCTCTGCCGTTTGAGGTAGTCGTTCACTCGCGTCTCCAGGTAGTTCCCCAGCTTCGTCTGAGGAAGTCCTGCAACAAAACAAACGAATGAGATGGAGGAAAAAAATAAAAAAAACTCCCCTCATTAAGGGTCCAGAGCGTGCGGCCGGCATCGACGAAACGGAAGCAGAGCGTTCGCTTGTCCAGCTTCACTTACTTTTGGCTGCATATTTGTTCTCCTTTCGCGTCTTGTTGGCCTTTTTCAGGCAGTTGTCGCATACGAAGCTGCGAACGGAGAAGAAATGAAAAAAAAATATATATATATATATAAAATAATAAATACATCAGCTCTTAACACTGGAAAACTGATCCCATGCTTATGTGACACAAACAGACCACCCAGGAAGGAGAGTTTAACTTTAAGGAATCAGTGTTCTTTAATATTTCAAAGCCTCCCCCTACTACCCCCAACTATTTTTAAAGGACTTCTGAAGAACCAAGACACACTTTGAGCAACAGTGTGTGTGTGTGTGTGGGTGTATGTGTGTGTGTGTTCATGACGGCCTCCTTACCCTGACGGCCATATGGTTTCATTATGCAGAACGCAGATCTGGTGCATTTTACGACCGCAGTCGATACATTCCACGAGTCTGAGCAGAGACAAAACGAGAGTCAGGAAATGTATACTGAGACGCTCCTGAGCGGAGGCCCGCTGGAAGCTCACACCACGCAGAGTCAAACAACGACACTGGACAGACAGAAGGAGAAGGAGAAGAAGAAGACGGAGGAGGAGGAGGACTTACAGTTCAGGGTCGAGCGTGTCGTTCTTCTTTTTCTGGAACTGGTCTTTGTTGATGGACCTGTGGGGCGGGAGGGGGGGGAGAAGGGGAATATATTTGATTCTCTGAAGATTGAGTAAAGTTACGTTTATTTTTCAAGTCTGACATCCTGATTATTACAGAAAACAAAACTAATAATCTTCAGTCCAGCATATTTCACAAAAGGAAAAAAAAATTCTTTTGAGAAGCAGAAACGATATTAAATCCCCTTTTTTTAGGAGACAAATATAATAATGTAGTTCATTTATGTGCATCACTTGAATGATCAAATAATGTCTCAAGTTGGGCTCATTTTCTTCAGTGTAGTGCAGTTAAGTCTATTCTAACAATGTTACCGTTCTATATTATCAAGTGGGTGGGACAAAAATTAAGAAAGTAATACATACAGAAACATTCAAATAACTAAAAATGACTCGTTTTATTTTACATTTGTGCTTATAGAAATGGTTTTGGTCAAAATACAATAACCAGGACTTTAAATGATTTAAAATCACTGCAAGTAAGTCGTATAGATTCTTTTAAAGCCGCTTTAGTCGGAAATGTTTTGTTTGCTTTTTTTTTTCCCTCCAGCCCCGACAACGACTCATTAAACCACTCATCTGTCATCTGCGTTTCATTTGCATATCAATAAAAAAAAAAAAAAGAAAAAAGAAAAAAGGTCAGTACTTCACGCTTGGGTACGTTTTATTATATAACAATTCATTCAATATGAACCTGGTATTTTTCAGGCAGAGCGATCAGAGGTTAGCGAAGTTTGAAAGTCTAATCTTATTTTTACAATAAAAACAAAACGTCTGAAAGTGAAAAGGAGAAGCTGAACTGTTTTATATTATCCTATTAACATTTAGACTTCTGGCTCTTGGAACATGTTGAGTTTGTTTAAAGCCTTCTGTGGTTGAATACGGTGGTAAAGCATCTATGAGGTCCTCAAAATATGATAAACTTGAGTATAAACACCACAGGCTCAAGTATTTACGGATACCTGCTCCGGTGCTAGCCTGCATTCTGCTGCTTAAACAGATGTGCCAAACGTTGTTTTAAAAACATGGATGCCTTGTTTTAGACCAAGCTAGTCGATGCTACTTTAGTTTTCTGTTTTTGCGAAGCATTTCCAAAAGGACAAATATGTCTGTGCAGCTGCGGAGTGGCACAGACACTGAGCCACGCTTCGTACAGCCAAAGAAAATCCTTTGGGAGGTTTCTCTGCTGCCGTTTTTGAAACCGCAACTTTCTGAAACGTCTGCGTACTTCACAGAAGTTACCAGAACATTCCTGCTCTTCAGAAGAAACGATTAAAGTAGTGAAGTAGCCAATTTGATTAATTGAAAGCACTATTTTTGCAGCGATATTTGTCTTATTTATATGTCGTGACAGATGTAGAATCAGTACTTTTCATAAACCCCAAAATCCTTTTGTTTTAATCTGAAAATGTTGTAGGAATGAAAGGATTAGTAGCGATTAATCAAATTAATTGTGATTAATAAAACAAATCATTAATCGAATGAATCTTGATTAATAGATTATTGAAATCATTGTCCACCAATTTGTTGATTGGTTAATCATTAGCTGGAGTGTAAAGACTCTTAAAATGTGTTGAAAGAAGAGCAGTAATTCAGTAATTAAGCCAAAACTGTACAAAAAAATGTATATGTTGCATTTAAGATGAAACCTTCTTTGTAAATATATTCTAAAAAAGAAAGAAAGAAAAAACCTCCTATTGAGCACCTTCCCATCAAATTATTAATTAAAAATAAATATAATGAACGGATTAGAACAGTATTTTTGTTTTAGCTGTGGATTTTGCAACAAATGATCAAATGCTATGTTATTGCATTTTAGGCATTAAAATTCTTTTTTTTATGTAAAAAAACTGAATTGATTTACTTATTTGGATATTTTAATATGTTTCTAATATTGTGTAAAAAAAGAAATGCTTGGGTGGATAAATAAAAAATATGCCAATATCCAATTAATTGATTAATCATCAGAATAATCGATTGCTACAATGATCGTTAGCTGCATACCTACATTTCTATTTATTAAAGCAGACGGACTGTGACTCCTTTAGTAGAGGTAAGTAGGACTTTGAAAAATCTGATCACACAGTAAAAACCTACAGACTCCTCTGTACTGCTAGCCCATTATAACTTATATGTTATCAAATCTGCCGACGCAGTCAGTCGGTTTTAGTTGGGTCAGCTGCTCCGCTTTGCGTATTGAAGAGTGTGACGGTACTCACGTCTGAGGCTGAGAGGGGTCGTCCCCCAGGGAAATGCTGTCGCCTTGGATTTCGTTGAAACACTTCTCACAGAAGTGGTACCTGTCAGCAAGAAGCCCATATTTTGGTGAACTACACCGTTCGTCATCAGCACAGCCAATCACAGAGAAGGAGCGAAGAAGCAGCCACCAATCAGGGCAGGGCAGGGCGGGGCAGGGCAGGCCGGGGGAGCGAGCACACACAGGCGGAGGCAAGGAGGGCAAGGTGGGTCGTCGCCAGGTAGGTAGCGGCCAATCATGATGCGCGGTTTTTGTGTGGGCGGGCGGGTTTTGAGATTGCGCATTAATTTTGGAGTGGATGATTGGTCACACCAAAAGCAGGCCAATGCAGACATCACAAGCGTAAAAGGGGGAAAAAAAACAACAAAAAAACAGGAAGGAGGGGGAGAAGATGGAGATGGGGGGGGAAGGTCAAAATGAATTATAAAAAAAAAAAAAAAGAGAGAGAGAGAGACGGAAAGTAAGTTGTTACAGGTTGGACACAAAGACAAAGATGGAGAGACAGAGGGGAAGGGGTGAATGGGAGGTGGAAAAAAAAACAACCAACAGAGGACAGAGAGCCAAGGCAAAGCAAAGATTAGCATCAGACATTCAGTGGTAAACAACAACAACAACAACAACAAAAACATTACAGCAACATGAGAGAGCACTGGGAGCCGTGGGGCAGCAGAGCAGCGAGGATACGAGGCTCCAAATACAAAAAGGTGAATGAGGAAAAAGATAAAGCAACAGCGAACCATCATCCTTTCTGCTCACTCATAAAATGGGCGCCCTTTCTTCTGGTGGAGAAAACAAACGCACCCGGCTCCCAGGCGAGCCCTCGGGTGTTACGATTTTAGCCAGCGGCAACAACGGCGCCGCTAATAACAAACCGGCGGAGAAGAAGGGAGCCCACTTTATGAATGACGTCATGAAAATTAAAAAAAATAAAAAAATAACAGTGAACTATGAAGATGGTGATGGTGCCATGGTAAATATTTGAAGCCACAAATCAATCTCTTCTGTGATTGCACTGACTGCTGCTTCGCTGCAGGAAATATATTTGACGTGGGAAAACAAAATGCGGCAGACTAGATCAGTGGTGCCCAAAGTCGGCCCTCGAGGGTCGGCATCCTGCGTGTTTCAGTTCTCTCCCTGGTTTAACGCACCTGGATCTAATGATGGCTCATTAGAAGGCCTAAGAAGAGCATTGACATGCTGAGAAGGTTGTTACTACCACCAGGGAGAGAACTAAAACATGCAGGATGCTGGCCCCTCCAGGACCGGCTTTGGGCACCCCTGGACTAGATGATCCCAGCAGCTTCATTTTTTTTCTCTCAAAAATAAGTAAATAAAACACAATAAATGTTCTGAAAGCAGGTTTATCCTGAAAAGGGTCCCCTTACCTGTTCTGGTAACTGAAATAAGAAGCATCGCGTTGGATGGTGCATAATTGTTTTCCGTAGCAGCAAAGAGTTTGGGGAGAAAACTCGTACTGTAAAAGCGAAGAGACAAAGAAAACAAAGAGAAATGTTAGAAACTGAACAAAAACTGACATTTAAAAAAAAAAAAAAAAAAAACACACACAACAATTCACACCTGTCCATCTCATCAGCTTCAAGTTCAGAAATGTCCAATGTTTAAAGTTACTGAACTATATGTGCCATAAACAGGCTTGAGAACATCGTGGCTTCAAAGAGCCATAAAATAAAATAAGATTCAATTTCTCCAGTATTCTATCAACTCACTCACAAATGATGCTGAGATCACTCAAGTTCTCCTTTCTGTTATTCTGGTCAGCGACAGAAAATTTTTCTGTAGAAGTTAAATAAGTTTAGACGTCAACAAAATTAAGAAAGCTAAAATAATGTTATGATAATATCGTTTATCACAAGAATTGCCACATTAGTAGCTTGTGAAAATGTATGTGGCAAATAAAGCTACTTTCAGTTCCTGCTTTCGTTGTGGGAAATTTGATCAAATGCTAACATTAGCAACTGGTTACATACAGGGTTTTCCCCAGTGCATTATAAGCCTGGCGGGCCACCAGGCTTTATTTGTGCCCCCACCAGGCTTAGCATTGCTGTTTTCTTTAAATGTTTGCATTCTCCTCAGACTTTATAGTTGGTGTTAAGATATTAATCTTCCAATAACACATAATTATCAAGTGATATTGTCAAACTTCCTGTCAGCTTTAAACATTTTTTAACTCAAAGACACGGCGGGCCGCTGGATGAATGACTGCTGAGCGCCAAACCGCCAGGCTTAGCAAGTTTTCTGGAGGGAACCCGTGACATATTTCTGCAAATGAATGGCCTAACTATAAGTGATTCTTTTGGCGTAAAACAATTTTTGTAAAGAAAAGGGTGCCGACTTTCTTTTTGTTTTGCCAAAATTACTTTTCGAACAAAAGGCCATTATTTTATGAAAGTGGTGATATGATAAGAGCATTGAGGCTGAAGTGCAGAGTCCGGCCGGGATAGAATACCGTCCAGGCCGGGGGAGCCCATATCAAGAACGTCACCAGTAGATTAAACGTAGACCACAGCATCTCGATCCCCTTATTACGGCATTTTTAGAACACCATCCTTTCCAATCTACCAGTTAAGAAATTCCCTTGTTCTCCTGAACCCACACACCAGACAATACAAATCTGATTTACCTTCCTCCCACAGCAGTAGCCCAGCCCCTGCATAACAGGGTCGATCTCCGACTCAAACACCTCGGCCAGCTTGGAGCAGTACTTGTAGACCCGCGACGTCTTTCGGTTGTACAGCCAGGCGTTGTTGAACATCAGCCAGATGTCCTCGATGTACTGCCACGGCTCCTCGTACTGCCCCGTGTCCAACTTGCGCTTAATGGTCGAGAGGTCCATGGGGTTCTTGACGATGTCGAAGTAGTCCTGGATTGGGATGGTCGCCCACGTTAGAGGTCAGGTTGAAGAGTTGAGGACAAAAATGAAAAAAAAAAAAAAAAAAAACAAAGGAAGGAGAGGGAAAAGGAAGAAGATGGGGAAAGAGGAGCCAGGCGGTTGAATCGTAAGTTGGGAGACGGAGGAGGACGAGCAGCGTCATCGTCGACGTCGGGGAGAGGCATTGCAGGCGGCCGACAGGACCAGAGTAGGGAGAGAAGAGGGTGCAGGGGGACAATGTTGTTGAGCGCTGCAAAGAAGAAGGTTCATGTGCAAACAGAGAGACATGACAACTTCTGCCCTCCAGCTCTCTGCTTTGCACCCAACACTTCCAATCTAACTACCCGTCCCCGCCCAATCAGTCAGAAGACCGGTCAACTGCTGGTAAAATCTACCCAAAGACGCAAGTAGATTTTACGAGCATGTCATCGGTCAAATCGCTACCAATTGGCGCTGAGCTATTGATTTAGAAACACGGCTGAACAAAACCTCCATGATAAGCAACTGACCAGGGTGCAAAGCCATGAAAAAAAAGAGCAACAGGCAGGACGGATCTGCGCTTTTAGCTACAATGCCAGCAGAATGAGTGGTGATGAGGTGACAGCGCTGAGGACAACAGTGTTGAGGTGAAGCAAACGCGTTGGCGGCTGGAGGGTTCGCCGAGCCGCTTTCCAGTTCGCTTCTCCTGAAAACGCAGCACTGTTCGACAGAAGCGAAGAGGAGGGCGAGCAGAAGAATAAGCTTTTTAAGCGCTCCAACAACGAAGAAAAGAGAGAAAAAAAAAAAGACTAATAGGTGTGAGTTTCAAAGAGCAGGGTCCATCTCAGTGTCACTATGGCAACAAGAGATATGAAAAGACCCTCGTATCTGAATGAAGCCACTCACACAAACAAACAAGTGATGCATATTAGCAAGACAGCCTACAGAGCCACACTCCAGTTGTTTGGCAGAAAAATTAACGAAATGACTCGAGATATTTCTAGATATTTTCTAAACAAAACATTTTGTAAGGCAATATTCATACAACCCAAACTTCACTGAATTTTATTGGGATTTTATGTGACGGACTAACACGCAGTGGTGCAGAGCTGGTAAGTGGACCGTAAACGATATGTCGTTTTCACAATTAAGCATGAACTGCAACACGTTTCTTTGCAGAGTGATGAGCACAGCTAACTACAAAGTTAGTTGTGATCATAAACATTAGTTCTGCTAACGCTAAAGCTCTACAACAACACAATATTTGGAGGAAGCTAATGCTAAGCTGCTATACCAACATGGTATTTAGTGGAAGTTAATGCAATTTAACATTAGCTCCCAGTAAATACTTACATGGTATCTACCAACAAAATATTTTTTTTTTGGGTAAAATACCTACCAACATGGTATTTAGTGGAAGCAAATGCTAAAGCGCTACAGCAACATGGTATTTATAAGGAGTTAATGCTAAAAAAAAAAAACAACTTCCTCTCAATTATATATATAATTTAAAGACTACAACCAATTTAATTTTGAGATTATTAGTTACATGTTCTATAATATCCTTGGCTGACCTCACCGTGCAGGTCAATGGTCGTGACTTAGGGGTAAGCTTGCAGTCATCCTGTACCCTTTTTGAAGATTGTCAATGATTAGTTAGTTTGATAGACATGCAAAGCTTAAAATACTGTTTTACATCTTAAGCTAAAACCTCGCTGCTGTGCACCTTGGTCTGAATTATACTGAGATTAAATTATAGCCATGTAAGGGTAATAATACAAATAAAACTGAAAACCATGTATATTTTCTTCCCACAATTAAACCCTAGCAACAAAATCCATTGATGTTTGCGGTCGTAATGGTACAAAATGTGAAAAATGTCAAAGGAAATGAATACTATTGCAAGACATTGTAAAAGTTGCATCACTTGACTTTGGAGGACGTGGGAGATGCTTTCTTGCTGATCTGCTATTTTGGTCTATTTTAGATCTCTCCAGAGTTTTAGCAAAATACTGTCGCCTTCAATTTAGTGAAGGCAGCAGAGCTTGTCCCCCCCCCCGCCTCCAACCTGAACACTGTTAAACCGCTGCTGCTGAGGAAATGCTTTGGAAAGCTAGCAATGGTTTATGAGGATGAAATAAATTAATTTAAAAAAAAAATAAAAAAGTTAAAAAATGAAGCCAGTAAATAAAAGCCTTTTGCTCATGAACTGCAATTTTTTTTTAAATTAATTCCACTTTATGTTTATTAAAATAAAGTGTGCAGCGATCCACTAATATAAAGGCTATTTAGATCTTTGGATCAATGAAAGGCAAAACTGTAATGTTCTTGTAATAATTGTTCATAAGAGCCACTGCTTTGATTTACAAGCTTAACACAACAACCACACACACGACTAAATATCATTTTCTATGCTTTCAGCATGCAATTAAAAGAAAGCAAAACAAAAAGCAGCAGCAAAAAGACTAAAATAAATTATTGTAAAAACTATAGAAACTGTGGGGGAGGGGAAAAAATGCACCCTAAAAAAAAAAAAAAAAGAAAAAAAAAGAAAAAAGAAAAGAAAAAAGGGGTATGCTTGGATGGAGTTGAAGCAAAATGGCAGCCAGTGCAGTCCCTTACCAGGTTAGTTTTGTTACTAGTTCGAATACGTACGGGTATTCCCAGTAACGGGGGGTCCACCGGCTGGCGGAAGGGAAGGGACTCAGGGTCCTGGCGGTATAATGCCTCCAAGGTCGGCATCAAGGCCTGGCGCAGCTCCTCCGGCTTAAAGACTGGAGGGGAAGGTGTGGGGGAAAAACAAGATCAGAACCACTTGAACCGAGATCGCTGCTGGTCAAAGTGCTCCAACGTCAACTGGCAGGGAAAATACAAACTGAATCTTTTATTTACGCCTTCAATACATACAGAATAGAGAACACAGAACCAGGGCTACATGTAAATATGTGTAAAAAAATAAATGAATTAAATAAACGCATTTTTAAATTCCTCCATCCTAATAAGCAGATTTGTTCTGTTGGGGGGGGGGAGATCCCACTTTAGAAAACAATTGTTGGTACCTGTAACAATGTCTTCGAAATAAATGTGATAAAATTCAGAATGTACTTTAAAAAATGCTCCAGAGTACCTAAGATAATTTAATAAGTCAGATTACCATGACTGAGTCTCAGAAACAAAAACTCTGTACCATGACAGAAATGTACAAAGGAAAACTGTATATTTTACATAGTAGTGCTAAGCTTTTTTTACCCAGAATGCACCTAGCAACAGAAGTGAGCCAGGGGCGAAGACGAATAGCGTCCAACTAACCCAAGACAGACGCAAAAAAGCTAGCTAGCAGGGATTCATTAGCAGCTAGTTAGCAGTATAAGATATAAACCTCTAAAGTTTGGACTTTAACATTAGCTGAGCCAACAATCTGCCTGGTTCAAACCTTACTGAGACGTTACGATAAACTGTTTAAACTTTTAGATTTGGGACTGAATGAGGAAAGTCTAGTTAGTGAATTAAGCTCATCGCTTTGACACTGCGCTTACTTTTCTTCTTGCTCTGACTGCTGGCTGAGGAGCTGTTGGTGGCTGGTGACCCTGATCCATGCTCTTCCTCTTTGGGCTCCTTCTTCACCTCCGGCTTCTTGTCTTCGCTCGATGCCGCCGCCGCCAACGACCCAGAAGACGTCGACGTGTCCATGGGCTCAGCCTTACACACATCTCCTCGTGGCTTTTCGTCCTCAATCTGTGAGGACGATTGGGAGTATTTAGCGAGGGAATTTTTTCCCTCATCGATGTCCAACATTTATCATGCATAGAGACGAGTTTGGACAATCTTACCTCTGGTTTCTCCTCTTTCTTCACCTCAGACTGAGCCTTGCACATCTTCCCCTTGCTGTTTCCCTCAGAGTCGCCCCCTGCATCATCATCCTCCTCCTCCTCTTCTTCTTCTTCCTTTTCCACCTTTACTCTGATGTTGTCCTGGCTCTGAGCGCGGCTCTCTGCGGGAGCGAGCTGGGAATTGTGGTCAGAGCTGCTTGTAATTGACGCCGGGGACGAAACTTGTCCTTCAGCTGTCAGGCAAGTCTTAGGAGAGGACTGAGAAGAAGGGAACAGTTTAAGAATCACAAATGCAGCTTTTTCTATTCAATATTATTTGGGAAAAGTTGGAAGTGATCTCACTGGGGTGTGCGGCAGCGGCGGCACATGATCGTTCTGGGTCGGGACCGAGGGAACCTGAGCTGCCGGGGGCTCCGGAGATGCAGCGCCCCCAATTGTTTGCTGTGGAAACTGATTGGGTTTATCTGAGTTTGCCGTCGCCGATGGAGCAGGATGCAGCATTTGCGACGTTTGTTGTTGTTGTTGTTGCTGCTGCTGCTGATGTTGTTGGGGGTGCTGCGGGGTGGCCACTTGTGGTGTGTTCGGGGTCTGTGGCTGAGGCGTCTGAGACCGGGGCAGCGTAGGCGGCGTCTGATGCGGCTGGGGCGTCAAGCTGCGCGCCGGCGACGGGGAGTTTGTGCGGACGGGCGGGCAGTGAGGGAATGGGGAGGGCTGGGTGGAGGGTGGGTGGAGGTTGGGCAGCGGCCCGGAACCGTTGCCGTTGGAGGGACCAAAAGATCCCCCGGAGCACGGGACAGAGGAGGCGGACTGCGCCGCGGGGCTGCTGGCGGGGATGGATGGAGGCGTCGACATCTGGTTCTGCTGAAGTGGATCAGGCACAAAATGGATATTTCTGTATTAAAGGGGAACTATTATGCGTTTTCTAGGCATATAGTGCCATTTTCTAGCACAATCAAGTAACTATGTTACCTCCAGCTGCTATAGAAACGCTCCATATATCCAATATGACTTAAAAGAAATTTGACTTTGATATTTAAACACCTTGAAACTGGGCCTCTGCCTCTTTAAAGACTTGTTTTTTTTCTGAAACTCCACCCTCAGGAAGTTTATAACAGTGTTTTTTTTTTCCCCAGCATTTCACTGAGAAGCAGCTCGTATAATGAGCTCAGCTGATGCACAGTTCCACCACTCGCCAATTGTTGCTGGCTAGTCCGAAGGAGCTGAGTGGGTGGAGAGCTGGGAGAGGGCTGCTCTGAAGCTCGGGAACTGCAGCTCCAAGAACCACCCAGCCGATTTGCACGGCTGAATGGTTGCCATGGAGATTAAAGAATTTCTCAAACATGCATGAAAGAATCAATTCAACACTCCAGATATGTTTTTGATAAGGGAATGACATTATAACATGATGTAGAGCTCAAAAGAGTCAATTTTACATGATACCGCTCCTTTAAAACTTTCCCAAAAAGAAGTCGATGAAACAGGAAAACTGCAGATCTCTTTTGAAAGTTTAGGAGATGAACTCCAAGTGTGACTCTTACAGAAGGCACCGCAGCCTGCGCTCCAGGCTGGTTCATCCCAACAGGGCCGGAACCGAGAGCGGGACTGGAGCCAGTAAACTGGCCTGGAGGAATGTACTGGGTCTGAAGCTGTGGGGCACCGGGCTGACCCATACGTGTTGCTCCCATTCCCATCTGGAAACAAAACATCAACAAGCAATGCATCAAATCCTTCATTTCCTTTAAGCAACACAAAGCGCTTTGGTTTCAATTCCCAGAAATGATGTGTGACGTCATAAGACACACGGGCTAACCTGGTTCATTTGAGGGTTGTGAGGAAGAGGAGGCGTTGACCTCTGACCCATACTCTGCATCCCCATGTGAGCAAACTGAGTCATTCCTAAAAGCATCAAAAGGGAGTTAGAATAATTATTAAAATGCCACCATGTTATGACTGTACATGATCAGAATCTTCACCTAAAATAAGTAGAAACCATTTACTTTTAATGACACCAAGTCAACGTAAGTTACTACGAGTTATGATTCAAGTTTTCGGGGTAAACACAGATACCTGGTGGGTTCTGCATCCTGTTGACCATCTGATTTGGACCAGCAGGTCTGATCATGGACGGGTCGGGATGAGGACCATCTGGAAGGAGGGCAAAGTTCCACAATAATCCATCACAGAAATGTTTTTAACTTCAGAGCAGAAAACTCACAGGCTACCATGTAAGCATCTCTGGCAGGGATGTTTAAAAAAAAAAAAAAACATAATAAATCGTGTTTTACTGCTGTAGAAAAACCACACTTTGAATTTTTTTATTTTTTAAAAGTCAACATATTTAGTTTGCACGTTTTCTGCAAGGAAAGAAAAAAAATTATATTTGTGATCGTATGGAATATAAATTCATAGATTACTGCTTAGAAAAGAAAGTCTGACTAAACTAATCAATGAAACAAAATACAATTTGAAACTTTGGACACTTTTATTTTTAACAGGGTTACGGAAACAATAATTATGCCACCAGTTTAAAACGATTAAATGTCCACTTTGTGAAATGACAAAGTGGACATTTATTGTATCGTTTATCATTTATTGTGATAAGACTTCTTATGATAATTTTGATTTCTCATTATCTTGACAAATTCTGGTTGATTGTCTTTTAAAACACTCATATTGTCGAGATTGTTAGTTTTACTATTTTCTCCAGTTTGTTCAAATATCAATAAATTTGAAAATATGATTAAATGCAGCTGATATAAACTTCTTTATGTGACTGGTGTCCTAACGAAGCAAAGAGGAATGTTTTTTCAAGAGCAGTGGTAGTGCTAGTGGGACTATAAGTGCTGTGACACGCAGCCTAAAAAAGATGTAATAAATAGCTCTGGTTGAGCTTGTCATCCCAATACAACCACAATGTATCATGATAAAACTTTAAGTCCATATCACCCAAACCTAACCTTAACATTTCCCCCCCCACTAAATAAAATTTCTCTCATAAAAAGTAGATTTTTTTTTTTTTCTGTGTGAAATTATTTCAAGGTTTTCACTCATTTTTACCAGGAGTCCCAACGAGTCTGTCCAATAAATCGGGTATTTTTTACTTACTGGGAGGAGGTCCGGGTGGCACTGGGGGACCCGGGGGCTGGCCCATGCCAGGCGGACCCTGTGGGAGGCCAGACGTGGGAAGGCAGGGCTGGCCGGGCATCATGCCCTGCTTTTGTAGCCGCGTCCTCCTCTTCTCCTCCAGCTCCTTCTGGATCTTGTAGATCTTCTCCGCCAGAAGGTGGTAGTACTCCGCCTGGACGCAGCACAGCAGGAGGGTGGGAGGAAATTACGCAACACCAACAGCAAACATCCCATGCTCGCGGCGCATCTCTTCGTCCTCTGCCTACCCTGCTGTTCGCCGACTCGTACATGTCTCCCTCTACTTTCCGAGCGTAGGCCACCAAGTTCTCCATCCGCCTGTCCTTCAGCGCCGCGGGGTCGGGGGTGGGGAAGATGGCTTGCACTCTGTTCGCACGGAAACACGTTTGAGAACGGAGAACGTCTCTAAGCAGATGACGTGATCCGGATCTATTTGGTGCTAAGCTGAAGGACACAGCCGACTCACAGCTTGTGGACGAGGTGGTTGCGGAGGTCTTGCGTGATGTCTTCATGCCAAGACTTCCTCATCCCTGCAGCGGAAGGGGGCGTGGCCGTGGGCATGGAGCCCAGGTTCCCGACGCCGTCGTTCATCAAGCTGGGGTTGGGAGAGAACCAGACGACAGCTCAACATTTCAGCTGCCGCTGACTTTAAAGTTTGTCAAGAATGGCAACCGCATCAATGCGAAGACGGAAAGCCGCAGCCGCTCTTGCCTTTGCGCGTTCATGCTGTGCAGCATGGCATCCGGCAGCAGCGCAGACTGCTGGTTCGGAGGCTGCACCCCGATGGCACCGTTCACTCCTATGGAGTTACCACCTAGTCGTAAAAGGCAAAACAATTTATTAGGATTCTTATGTAACGTAGTACATAAATGATCACCGGGGTGAGATCGATACGTTCGACTCCAGCCGGCACCGAGTCAATACTTTGCAGAACAAGCCTTTCGCTGCAGTTGGAGCAGCAAGTCTAAGTGAGACGCCTCTACTACATCCGGGGTTTCGGCACGTTTCACCGACTCAAACTTAAGACTTTTTAAGACCATTGTGGATGACATCTAAGACCGGTATTGTCACAGAAATGTACAAAAAAATAGATTAATTGGCAAAAAAAACTCTCACTTTTTCCAAGATGGGCATAAAAAAAAGCTAGCCATCTACCATTTTATGGCCCTAGAAATGACTCTGTTCACTCCGTACCACAAATCAAGAATGGTAAAAAAGTTATAAAATAAAATAAATAAAATTAGTAGAAGTCAGAATATTATGACTTTCTCGTATTATTTTGACTTCAAACTCAAAATATGACTATTTTTGTAACATCGTGACTTTATTTTTTTTGCAATGTTACGGCTATTTTCAAAATATTAAGACTATCCCCATTGCGATTAATTTTGTACTATTTAGACTTTATAGTATGAATTTACTCATATTATTTCAACTTTATTCTTGCAATACGATGGCTTTTTTTTTTTTTCCATTTCATGGTTATTGTCGAAATATTATGACTTTATTCTCCCATTATTTCAACTTTATTTCTCATCTAATTTTTGTGTTTTTATATTTAATGAGTTTTGTGGCCTAAATTTGCCAATTTTGTCCCATAGAGCAAAAAGGTTCGGACACCCCTGATCTAAATGCTGTGAGAATTAGAAACGGAACAGACCCAGTGGATTCAGAGTCCTCATTCCCGGCTGTCCGTGAAGGATTTGGCTCGGCATGGCGGTCTGTGGCGGCTGCTGCTGCTGCTGCTGCTGCTGTTGCTGCTGCGGCATCTGGTTGCCCTGGTACGTCAGGCCTAAAGCAGCGTAGGCTCTCTCTATGGAGCTCGGGTCGATCTGGTTGGTAGGGTTCAGGCTCGGGGCGCTCGACTGCCCGCCCGGCCCCGCTCCGCCTAAAGAGTTCACCAAGCTTACACTGTTGAGCAGAGCTGCAGCGACGTGAGAGAGGAGGGGGGGGGGGAAATGAATATCGGTGATTTTAAACTTGGTTAATTATTACTCGACGGCAGCCAGCAGAGTGAGAAGAGAAACACTCACACTGCTGGTTCCTCTTGTCGCCGGCGTTTTTCAGCGGCAGGCACACGGGACAGTCGTGTCTCGTGCAGTTCTTCCAATGCGAGATGATCTGTCTGGACGAGGCACAGTGTGCAACTGCGGGACGAGACGAAAACAGATGTTTAGGCGAAACAAGCCGAAGCGTGAAAAAGGAAGGAGGAGGAACCCAGGAGATGTGTAAAATGTGACAGAACGAGACTGAAAGCAGTGACTTGACAAGAAAACAAGGCAAAGAGGGAAAAAATGAGTCAAAACGAAGACAGAAGGCAGAAACTAAGAAAGATCTTGCGTGAGTCATTCGATGCTATAAAACTACGTCCAGATGGAGGCTCAGAGAGAGCGGGAGAAAGAGAGAAATGATGGAGGAACCGCCAGCTGAGGAGCGAATAACTCAACCTAGATATGAGGGAAAAACCAGGAACAATCCAGGAAGTGATAGAAAACAGTGAAAGCAGACCCGATGCTTATGTTGAAGTTTACTAAAAAAATGTTGCAGTGTTTACTAAAAAAAAAAAAAAAAAAAAGTAGAGGAGTTGATATTATTTATCCGACTCACCCTGGCAGGACTTGCCAGCCTGGCAATGAGTCATGTGGTTGAGCACGTTCTTCATGGTGCGGCAGTGGGGCAGGTTGCATTGCCGCACCTCCCCGTTGGCCTGCTCCCGCCGCTGGCACTTGTGCGCGTGGAGCAACAGGACGAGCTGCTGCTGGATGAGCTTCCGCTTCTCGGGGTCGGCGGTGGGGGCCGTGGCGCCCGGTCCCACCCCGACGGCGTTCAGTCCAACCTGGGGCCCACCGACCGATGCCGACACGCCTCCAACTGCACCGGATTGCTGCTGCGGCTGCTGCTGCTGCTGCTGCTGAGCAGTCTACGACAGAGAAACCGATGAGTCTTAAACGGGGAGGTTTGTTTCTTGTTGAGCCTCACGCCACAGACAACGGATCATATTTTAGCTTCTCCCCCCTCCCCCATCCACATTACTAAACCTAGTTAAACATAGACCTATTTGGTATCCACAGAAACATCAGACACTCGGATGAAAGCTGGTAAAAAAAATAAACATTTGAGCTGAGCAGGAAGCATTTTTGTTCATGCACAAGGGCTGCGGCAGAACAGACGTCAGTGACCAGGAGCCTTCATTGAAAAGACATTGTATGGAGCTCCAGTAGTGCCCGGAAAAAAAAAAAAAAAAAAAAAAAAAAAAGTATATTTTGGTGGTATTCTTTTTTCGGTTTAATGAGCCTAAATTTATTGTAATTTTTCTTTTCCTACTTTTTAAAGACACTGGATTTTAGAAAAAAAACAATTCATTGGAGTCAAATAAAACAATTTCTTCTTATAATTGGGTAAAACTGAATGTGGGTATTTCAAAAACTAAATAAAAAACAAGCAGTTTTATGTATGTAAAAATACTTAAAAACACAGGAAATATCTCTTATTTATGATGGTTCTAAATGGTTTGTATACTGTTTAACGGACAAAAAGGATCCTAATTATGTAATGCTCCGTCCTCATTTTCTCTGAAGCTAAAGCAGCTGACACTTACAAAGTGTTAGCTTTATTTTGACACCAAGATTATTAAAATAGAGGTTGTAATTGGTGGGAGAAACTCAATTAGACTTGGGTTCATT
The DNA here is from genome assembly GCA_903067095.1 of Girardinus metallicus. Classification (NCBI taxonomy): domain Eukaryota; kingdom Metazoa; phylum Chordata; class Actinopteri; order Cyprinodontiformes; family Poeciliidae; genus Girardinus; species Girardinus metallicus. Next base: position 7,034 of record CAEGAE010031750.1, on the reverse strand, counting down.
TAAACACACTTCAGAAATCTTCTAGTGCTTATGCCAAAACACACATTTGTGTGTTGAGTCTAATAACACGAAAACACAACCCTGTCATTTTGGCAGGGTTAATTTGTAGAGAAAAAAAAAAAAAAAAAAAGGGAAACTCCTTTTTTTCTCTGTTCTCGTAAGTCTTCGATTTGCGCTAAATTTATTACAACTCACAAGTGGAGAGTCCACTAATTCTTATGTACTTTTGCTTTTCTCCTTAACATTGTAAACCCAGAACTTTAAAAATGTAGGTAAATGAATGAAGAGGCTAGTAATGAACTGTTAATATTTGACAAAGAATGCATCCGCCATTCTCCTCTACGTTTGCTCCAAACAGGAAGTGGATTATAGTCATGTGACTTAAGAGATGCAGCGACGGTAAACCCTGCTAAAAACTTAATCGAATCTGCAACGGTTGCTGTTGGAAACCCCTTTTTGACTCAGAACAAAACAAACTCAAAAAGAGAGGACAACGCAATTTATGCTTTGACTCCTTGAACAGGGCAGAAAATTACAGCTGAGCATAAAGTTAATCAGCTCCAAAAAAAAAAAAAAAAAAAAAAAAAAAAACGCTTTCTGCAGCGGCTTTATTAGTGTTGACTCATTTCACACAAAAAAAATTATATTGTGACCCGACATTCACCGGTGAGAGCTGCTAAAAGTGAAATTGACTGACTTTTGGGCCGGAATGATTAACTGGATTTAATCATGATAAATCGATTAATTAATCATCAACTAATTTAATAATTAAGCAGTAACTGGAGTATACAGACTCAAAAAAGGCCATTTGGCTGAAAGAACATACTCAGAAGAGTAATTAACCCAAAACTGCCAAAAAAAAATAAAAAATTACATTTTCCTGCATTTTTAACAAACAAAAAAAAGTTTACTTTATCGTTTACAAAAGGAACAAAATTATTTCCATCTTTTTATATATTTCTAATTTCTGAAAAACACAATTAATCGTCAGAATAATCAACAGATTGCTAAATATAGATAACTGAAATAATCGTTGATTGCAGCCCTGCTGATTTCAATTCACTCACTGACATAATATATACTGTTTTGTTGTTTCTGGTCTCTCTCTGCTTCTTTTTAGCAACCAACAGTGTGCTGACTGTTGCGACCGACGCCATGTCGCCAATATAAGGCTCAAAGCTCTAACCAGCCTGTAAAGAGAAAGCGGTATCTGTGAGCGAACACAAGTAAAACGAATCCTACCATCCCCGGCATGCCTTGACCAGGAGGCGTCTTCTTGTCCATGTTGAACTGGGCGGCCATACCGCTGGGTAGGCCCGCTTTATTCTGGAGCTGTGGGCCCAGCCCCTCTCCAGGCAGCCCCTGGCCAGCAGAATGGCTGTACGGGCCACCGTAGGACCCAGCGTTGGCCATCAAATTCATCTGGAGAAGGATGGAGAAAAACACAGAATGCAGCATGAGGGAAACTGGCTTTTAGAGCTTTGCTTTTTGAAATCCCAAACACGTCTCGGGGAAAATGCTGAGAAAAACGAAAATATTTCAGACTTATTTACAGCTAGCAGCAGGGAAAACGGCTCCATCTTTAGGTTAACAGAGATGCTTCTGTACTTTGTTTGGGAGAAAAAAAAAAATCACAACTGTAATGTGGTGCTCCGACTAGCAGGGAGGTTAACCATCGATACCACAGAGCTAACTGTGCAGCAGCTGCGAGTCCCGACACATGACCGCACTCTTCCCTGCACCTGCTGTAGAAAAACTTATCCTCAGAGATTGAGCGCAAACTACACCTTCTTATGTACCCATTTAACTGTGTTAACAAAAACATCACTGCCCATTTTAGCTGCAAGACGTACGTGAACTATGCTGCAGAGCCAATCGCTTCGAACCTTAACACGAGCCACAAACGTTTTATGAGCTTTTTATGACACTTGCAACATTGAGAGCATATTTTTCAATTGTGGCCCCGATTGAAAAATGATGCCCCCTCCTCCAGAGAATCATGTTCAGGTCATGCAGTAATTTTCCTCAATCAATACATTAAAAATAAAACAAATTTGTTAAAATACTTATACATTATACATATAGAATTTATTTTAAAAAAGTTTTATATTAAAAAAAAAAAAAAAAATTATATTAATTTCAAGGGGCGCCATTGCGATCAAGTCAAACACATCAAACAATGAACTAAATATGTCTATAAAATTAACTTCCACCTAAATTCCTAAAGTCTAATGTTTGGTTCGGTACCTACTTGTTTCAGTGCACCGGGCTGATGTGGTCTCATCCCCGCTTGACCCCCAGCTCCCAGGGCTGGACCGCCCTGCTGCTGCTGCTGCTGTAAGGTCTCTGCCAAAATATTACTATTGCTACCCATTCCTGTGTTGCCAGGGTAACCCATTCTGGGCGAGCCATTCACAACCTGCCCCCCTATAAGCCCTTGGTGTTGGTGCTGCTGCTGTCCAGCGGTGCCCTTTTGGACACCCATCATGGCCGTCGCCCTGTTCGGCACCATGCCAACCTGCTGCATTAGTCCGGGTTGCGGCTGCTGCTGCTGCTGCTGGCCCTGATGGTGCATGCTTTGAGGTCCACCGACTCCCCCCATCATCGCCATGGAAGCCGAGGAGGGGGCACTGTTGGAAGCGGGGGGCCCTGGCTGCGTTGGTGCCCCGGCGCGCAGCAGTTCGGATAGCTGTTTGTGTTTGGAGGCCGCATCCTGAACCCCTCCGCCGAGCCCCCCGAGGCTGGTGTGGAACTGGCTGGAGTCTCCTCCGTTTGTCAGCCCCGGGTCCGAGGAGCTGATGAGCTCGTCCGGCAGGTCATGCTCCAGGTCGAAGAATGAACCAAAATCTAGGTTAAAAAAAAAATAAAAAATCAATCAAGAAAGTGGTCCATTATTTTTTTTAAAAACATGCAAGCCTTGTGTAACGCCACATAACTTAAAAAGTTAATGTCTTGCAAAGGTATTCGGCCTCATTGTACTTTTTAGGCATCGTCATGTTACAATCACAAATTTCAATGTGTTTTAATCAGGATTTTACAATCAAGTATACTTTTCCAATTAACTGAATTCTCTGTCTTTGAAGATTTTATTCTTTAAAACATTTTGGGATTTTTTTTTTTTTATTTTTTTTTACTAATACATTCCTTAGGTTTTCATAGTTCAGAGTGATGTAAATCCAGAGCTACCGTCTTGTTTGATGCGTATTATGGCGCGTTTTACAGCTAATTGTTGTTTTTTTCTCCCCCCACTTTGAATTCTGGTCAAATTAAAGAAGAAATGATTCAGATAAAAGCCATTTTTTATATATAAATATTATTAGATTTATATTTTCTGTATGGAAAAAAAAAACACAATTGAAATTGTAAATCGGATTTCGTTGAAAAAAAAAAAAAAAACACCTTATTTTGGAGCCATGTCGCCGAGCCTTACTATGAAGTAAAAGGAAACGATTTCAAGTGAATTTGTATTCAGCACTCCTGAGACCATATTATGTAGAATCACATTTGGCAACAGTTAAAGCTGTAAGCCTGCCGACCTTTCACACCAGCTGACAGAAAAATCTGACCACTCTTCTTTGCAAAACACCTCAAATTCCATCAGACTGGACAAAGAGCAGCTGTGACTATTACTATTGTTATTAAACATCTCATCTTAGACTAATCATAATTCTGACACATTCAAATTATTTCATCAACACAATTCCATAATAACCCTGGCTGTATATTTAGGCTCACTGTCCTGCTGAAAGGTCACCCTGTTTCAGCCCCGACTCCTTTGCGACCGCCGACATTTTTACATCCAAAATGGTCATGAACGCCTCTGTGTAATATTTAGTTGGTGGACAAAGACGTTTGGCCTAATCTGGAATTGTGGCTTTCTTTTAGCAATTGCTTTCTTCCTACCACTCGTCCAAAAATGGCCAGATTTGTAGAATGCAGACATTTTGCCGACAGATTCTCCCACGGGAACCGTGGAAGTCTGCGTCTCGTACAGAGTCACCGCAGGTTTCTGGAACGCTGTCCTGTAATGGTCGATGCCTTGGTAGATTTGTACCAAAGTCTTCAAACCGTTCAGCGGTTTCTCTGGTAAACTATCTCTACTCTTCTCCAAAACGTACAACTCTTCATTAACGTTACCTGGCGACATGCTCGGGTCATCATATGACATAAGATCCCCGTAAATACATTGGGAGTTTATCCTCGTTGCATGAGAGAACGTGAAGCTCAACGGAGACGAAAACATTCGCGAGGCACTGTGCGCAGACGTTATGAGCCTCTCCCATCCCAAATTTTTCTTCCAGGCATCAGCTTGCGGTTTGGTGGGTTGCCATACGTGGAGAGCAAACGCAGTGGGGACAAGGTGAGAAGCCGCAAAAGGTAAACACTACAGTACCCAGGTGGTTCTGTGAAATTGTCGAGCGGTTCTGAGGTTCGAGAGCATGGAAATGCAGGCAAAGTTGTATGACTGGAGCAGGGAGACATGAACAGGAAATAAAAAATAAATAGTAGTGGATGCAAGAAAGTAAGAATGGGGTTTGGAATTCTGGGTTGGAAAAGGTTTTAACAATGAGGCATTATATTATAGCGCTTTTAGTAATAAATTCACTTGCTTTAATTGTTATTTCTGGGTGCAGTAAGTTCAGTTGGCTACGATTTATTGTTACAAAAGTGAAACAGTACTACCGTGCAGACAATGGAGGATGAATAATTAGCTCCGCTACAGCATATTTGGATGAATTCATTAAAAGCCAGGGAATAAAATCTGAGATATTTCAAAGAAAAACGCTTGAAGGAATACATCCGATTTGGATTCTCTGTTAAACTGAGTCAAAGTGTTTACATGGGCAGCGCTACAACTTCAGCTGGTCAATCCGCTTCGCCCAACTTAATCAAGTGTTGAACAATAGCTAGCTTGACAATAGTTGTGTTAAAAACATTAGCCTTCTCGTCATTTATACACGTTTTTCGAAATAAAAAACAATGTTCACGTCTATTATATGTTCGGTGTCTAATTTAATTACAAAAATAATGATAAAAATGTTTAAACTAATGAGCTATTTCCCATCACGGAGCTCAGCTGAGTTGCTCCGGTGGGGGTGTCTTTTAAGCTAGTTAGCAAGCTAACTCGGTTTCAGTTACTAGCTCTAAAAGCTAGTTTCCAAACGTTTATTTGCCGTTATAAAAAAAAAATAACACATCTGAAACTTGACATTTGTCTCATATTCCACCGTATGTGTTCACTTTAACAACTTTTAAAGTAGCAAAGCAAGTTTAGGCGAAGTGGGGTGTCTCGACTCGTCCATTGTTTGGAGGAGGATCTTTTTAGTTGCGGCTAGTTAGCCTGTTGAGGCTAACGCATCAAAACACAAGTGCTGGAAAGTTGCTCCTGCTTCAAGACCAGAAAAGCTTAAACCAAAGCAACCATAGCGCTCAGATTTACACTTTTCCCATCTAACTTTTTACTATATCTATGCCCAGAAACGTCATTTAACAAGTAGAAATGACTGTTCAACTCTATAGCAACTCCAGACTCGAAGCAAGCAAGTTTAAAAGCACCAATCTCTAAGCTAGTTCATGCTGGAGTAAAGCATCAAATATATTTACCATTTCCATCACTGGTGGACACAGACAGAGCTGGAGAAGCCAGCTTGGGCCTCTTGGCTGAAGGCGGGCCAGACTCCAGGACATTATCGGCCATATTTTTGACGAATTTAAAAAAAAAAAAAAAAAAGAAGAGGCTGTATATCCACTCAGGGCTTATGTATTCCCTTTATTTCCGCCTTCTTACTCCCGTTAAGAAATGTTTCTGATCGTTCCCCCACCGCTTGGGGGGACGGTAGGGGAAGAGGACGGCGATGTTCAACTCTTTCTCAGTCCTCCTCCTGAGTTTGTAAGTACCTCTCTGGTAGATATCGGTCCCCCTCCCCTGTCGGAGATTTTTGTTTCTTCGCAGATTTCAACAAGAGGCGGTGGGAAGGTGGAGTCGACGGACGACTGACAACCTCATGACATAAAAACTGTCCCAAGATCCGTCCTCCGAGCTCCATTCAACGTGGTTTTCCATAGTATACTGATCAAAAACTTTCTCTTTTTTTTTTTTTTTTAGATTTTAAAAAGGCTGCCGGGGGAGATGATGCGTGATGGCACAAAAATCACAAGTTTCCAAAGAGAGAGAGAAGAAAAACTTCAGATTGCTGCTGCTTTTCGTGCAACACCTTGGAGAACCTGTAGGGATTTTTACTTTTCCTCCCCTCTTATTGCTGTCTCTATCGCCGAGTCCTTTGAATTTTCCACGGCAAAAAGGCAACCAGCAGTGGTTTGAATGCAAGTGTTGGCGACGCTCAGTTGGCTTGTCGGTGACTTAACACGGTTTTGAAGACAGATCAATCCACTCAAATGAAGAAAATAAAAAGTCCAAAAAGCATGTAAACCTATATTCCCATGCGTGACTTTTTTCTCTTTCTTTGCATGTGCATGCTGACTCGTGTGTGCACTTAGTGTTGGACCATACAAAAGGCACTGAAGAACAGACTGAGATTGCAAATTTGGTTGATGCAACCCCATCCGTCAGTTATCTGTTGCAAAACAGACCTTTAAAATACGGGTTCCTGCCACTTTCGACGCAGCTTTTTTTTTTTTGGATCTACTTCTCGAACGCAACAACAGCGCTAATTGCCAATCAGCAGGGCAGTTGGATTGATCTAATTAAGTTTGATTTTCTCTCTCTCTCTCGTTGTTTTTTTTTTTTTTTTTTGCAGACGACGATCAAACGGGTTACTTATCTTGTGCTCCCTGCAGATGTTCCTCCTCTAGTTCCTGCTTGTTTCAAACACGACCGGGATCTCGGATGAAGGAAAACGCTATCGATATTGCCACTTTTTTTCTTTCTTTTTTCCAGTGCTTTTAAAAAGATTCTTTTTTTTTTTTTTTTTTTTTTTTGCAATGCATTGACTGAAAAAAAAAAAAAAGTAGAGGGTTTTGGGCGAAAAGTGACTTATAAGAAAAAAAAAAAAAAGGCAATTTCGGAACGGGGA
>CAEGAE010031739.1:0-59703 GCA_903067095.1 Girardinus metallicus | reverse complement strand
CACCCGGAACGTAGCTGGAGATGGGCACCAGCAACCCTCCCGACCCCATTAAGGGACAAGGGTGAACAGAAAATGGATGGATATCAAATCTTTCTGCTACAGGAATGTCACTATTTCCTATAGTTCTCCCACAGGGACTTATGAACATTTTTTCAACCTTCCTACCCATCCTTCCCATTGAGCCGATTGGATAAAATTGGGTCCTCGTCGAGTCATATTTATCACAATTCCACTTGTTTTAAACTTTTTAATTATAGATGTAGAAACTAAAGTGTAGACCAGCAGACATTTTCTTTTAACTGTTTCCTGATTTATGTGGCTAGGCACCAAACTGTGTCATTTGAGTGGCATGTTCCACTGTTTTTCTCATTTTGAAAATTGACAAAGAGAATTTGGCCATTGTGTTAAGTAGTTTTTACACACTAAAGAAATTGGAAGTAATGGATTACAAGTTGCAAGATTTTTTTTTTATTAACTTACATAAATGAAACAAAAACTAAGTTAAGTAACTTATGAAACAATAAGTGTAGCATTGGTATTCATTCAATAGTACTCATTGTAATTTATATATTTTTTTTCTCTAAGTGGGATGTTTTTCCCACTGCATAAATGCACTCAAATTAGAAGTTGATTTAAAAGAAAAAAGAACAGGGTGAGGTTCTACCACTGCTTCCAGTATTAACAGGAGGACAGTGTTAGAAACATCCAGAATAATCCTAATTTATTATCCTTTAAATTTTATTTGAGCCACTCGTAAATTATTTGCAGCATTTATTTTGCATTTAAACGTTGAAGCAAAAACATTGCAGGAGTCTGTCTCCGTGCATGGAAATGCACACGAAACACCCTGTTCAAAATGTGAAACATTTTCTATCTTTTCAAGTCTGCATCAATGATCCCACGAGTCAAGTTCCCTCTTTCCCCAAACCCAAGTCAGAATAAATAATTTAGAGGTAAACTGACATGAGGAGAAGTGAACTTTGAGGAGAGTACAGAAGTGGACTGGTAGAGACTTACTGTTTTCAGAAACCTCCAGGATATAGCGTATGAGAGGACTATTCCCATCAAAAGGTTTGGCCCAGGCCAGGTCTATGGCTCTTTTTTCAGACTTGCTCAGCACTGCAGAGGGGTTCTCTGGGGCGTGTGGGAGCTGCCTGCGCGGGGGGAGAGATCAGAGGACAACTTTGATAAATAAAAGAAATCTGTCTATCAGAGCAGTTTGCTTCGCTGCCTACATCTCCTGTATACGCCCGAAGAGAGAGTCAAATCTTTCGCAACAGAGATGTCAGTTCAGAAAGGTGATGAAATGTGACTTGACAAGACAGCAAAGACGTTTCCTTGTCAAGATGGACACGCAGGCAAACAAAACGAGATGGATATTACCGGAGGTCGGGACGGGAAATGAAACGAATGGCATTAGGAGACAGATAGGAGGAAAATGCACCGACAAAGACGTGAATAAATGAGGCTAAAGCTGAGGATCATTAATTCATTCAGGCATAAATTCAGATAAGCGCAGATAGATTCATATATAAACCTTAAAGCGACGGATGGATAGTAACTCAGAGTAAAAGCAGTAAGCCAACAAGGGAGACAGTAGAGCGATGAAGACAGAAACAGTCACATTCATATTCAGTTTAACCTTACTGCAGTGACTCACCGGTGAAATGATGGGGAATAATAAGACTTTACAGAAAGAAAAAAAAAGAAAAAAACGGTACAGTACAGTATAGGGGAGGGAAAAAAAGTGGGGGGGAGGGAGTCCACCAGGGGCTGGAGAGTGTCAGGTGAGAATGAGGACAAGGGAGGTGAGGAAGAGAAGGCGTCATTTAAGTGGAAATGAGTCAGAGGTGTCGATAAGAACAGGCAAGACAGTGGGGTGTCGGGGACATGTTCCTTTCTGCTACTTCACATCAAAGAATTTTGACGACAAGAGTGTAAAGAGGAAAAGATAAGAAGAGATGGGAAGAGGGAGGGGTTTACCTAACACGGAGGTGGGCACTGCGGGAGTCGTTGCCTCCGACCGAAGTGACTCTGCACGTGTACGTGCCGATGTCACCCGACCAGGTCTGGGAAATGTGCAGGGTGCCGTCGGCGTCCAGGCGCATTCGGGGGATGGCTAGCACGTTGATCAGAGAGTTGTCTTTTTCCCAAACATGCCTGCAAAACAGACTCTGGAATGTTACACTACTGTGCAGCCAAACAGCATGAATCAAAATGTGACATTGTTGAGATTTCTGAGCCTCTGTGATCATTATTTTTTGTTTGTTTGTTTTTGTTCCATTGTTACAAGAGATGAATTGATCAGACTTCTACTGCCTGATACTATTTCCAATTTTTCCTCTGACTATATACACAGAAGTTCGTCTATGTACATTCTATTTTAACTCAATCTCTACATCAAACATATATATATATATATATATATATATATATAAGTGTGGAATCAAACAGAAACTAAAAGAACACTATGATCTTTATGCTGTCCAGCACAGCAAGGATGACCTTATTCTTTATCTGATGTTTACAAACAATGAAAATAAATTCCAAGAATATGTTTGGCATTATCTGGATTTAACAAAAGAAAAACAGTCACACAATTTGACTAGTTAAACCTTAGCAAGAGAAAACTTTTTTGTGACATTACTACTTAATACCGACATTTTAGAGAAACTAATTCTGACAGTCTATAATTGCAAAACAAAAATCAAAACAAAAAAAAAACGTAATTGTTCCTCACTAATGCCAAAAGAAATGTAATTTTATCTAGGTAATCACTGAACATCTTAGTCAAAACACCTTTTCTGAATTTATTCTGGCCGTAACTTGCCGTTTCAAAAGTTAAGTGACATTGCACAAATTGTGAATCAAATAAATATTTCAACAATGACAGCCAAATTGACATTTTTTTTTGTTTTTCCTTCAAACTAATAAAGTCTCAAAGTTGGAGTGGGTGCATTAAGCACTTTTAGACAATTTCAGGTTTATTGCACAGCCAGAAGTAGATGGCAACAGCGTAATATACTTTTTGTTTATCTTTATTTCCAAGAGTTGCACAAATAAGCTCAAGTAAACCTATTTTATTGCTGTGACTAAAATAGATGAAGCGTTTGATGTGCTTCCAGGGTTCCGGCACAGTTTTCATATTGAGTCCAACGTTTCCAACCTTCGAACTTCTGCAACTATAATTCACCTATTATTCCAGTAGAAAGTAGAACAAAGTCTGCAAAAGAAGAGGCTATTTGTTCTCCCTTTTTTTTCTTCTTTTTTTTTTTTACTTTGGCTGTTTTAAACTAGACATAAAATATTTTTTAAGTCTTTGAACATATTAATGCAAATTCCAAACTTTTTAAAGAATATGTACAATGCACTAAATTTAAGGATTCATGGCCTTTGGAAGATAAATAAAACCACAACATCATAAGTCGGAGTTTACAGTCGGCTCTTTTTTCAATTCATCCTTTTAATTTAATTACTGCTTTGAGATGACTCAAACAATTTTGTTATAAACAATTATCTCTCCACAGAGGTTTTTTTCACCAAGTGAGTAAATTCAAAATTTAATTTTGAAGGTTGTATTTTTCTGAATTTTATCAGTGTTAGATTGAGCTACTCCAATAAAAAGATAATTAATTTTAAAATTTTTCGCACATCTTTAGCAAAAAATAAATCTGAGTTTTAAGAAGTTGTTCAGCAACATCTACATTTTTCACTGCCTCATAAAGATGTTATTTAAACTTTGACTGCAGTCTCATTTTAGCAGTCTAAAGTCAGTTGTTGCAAAGCTGATCTCATGTGTTTCTATAGAAGACAGTAACTACTTGGTTTCCATATGAACTAGGAAACCAAGTAGTTATTGTCTTGATTAAAGATTGTAGTTAAAATATCTGGGCAGGATGATTGTTTGAAGAAAAATTGAGGACATTGCACGGTAAATTATTTGAGATTAAAAGCAGAACAGTTTATATTTGTCAAATTGCATATTTAGGCTGATTTGGTTTAAATATGTGACTTTTAAATATTAAAACAAAATCTCAACTTTATTTTATGCCCATTTTGGTCTAGTTATGTATCAGACAATACAATTTTGTTGCCACCTACATGAATGCAAAACCTCGACATCCATATCCCCATCAGTCATAAAGTACACAGATGACTTTGTCATCTTCTATTTATCTGTAATCCAAGCCGACAGTGTTATTAGTGAGCCGTTTCATCCTTTTCCCACCGTCTCCTCAAACTTACCACCAGAATTGACCTGAACACTCACTGAAACGCCTAATGGCTGTATATCAAACAGAAAATCCACATTCATTATAACTACACAGCACAGAAGCAGTGTCAGATGTAGCGTTCTCATTTGAGTATAAAAGAGAGAAAGAAGTCTATTGATCAGGAGTGAAGTCGGGTACAAGGCAGGAGTTCAGTAGTCATTCTGCTGAAAGACTCGTGTGTTTCACTGGTTCGTCAGGAGTAGAGGTATGAGGTAAACACTTTTGTCATTCACAACTTTCTGTTGGTTTCTAAATGTGTAAAACTATGTCACACCCTTCACAGTAAAACAGTTTTAACAAGATGCACTCAAAAAAATTACTTGTTCAATTTACTTAGTACAGTTATGTCAACAAATTCCACAATACTGAGTGATGTTCTGCATACAAATTGAACTTGACAGTATTTAGTAAACCGAATCAAAAATACTTTGTAGCTCCAACGTATCTAACTTAAGTTAGTGTGGCAATCACTGAATTTCGCTGTACTTAAGTTTTAGGGACAGTATAGCAGTAGTAGCCTTAGTTTGACTTACTAAACAATCCCATTAGGAATAATGGTGTATAGAAAATGGATTGATGGATGGATGAATTCTACTTATCTTACATTACTTAACAAGAAATGTGCATTTGGCAAATTTTTCAGAAAAGTGAAAATGTTTTCTTTTTTTGTCATTGGTGGTGAATATATTACAAAACAGACATTCAACACAAAAGTAAAAATATGATTTATACTTCGTGGGAGTTCGTTACCAGAAAAAAATGCTAATCTTTTAACACCAAAGTAATAACACGAAATGTTATTATTCATAAAACATAAGCTATTTTGAAATGCTGCTAATCTGCTTAGACACAAGAAATTTTACATTTGGTAAATTTTGCAAAAGTAAAAATCAGATGTTTACTTTGTGGCAGTTGGTTACCAGAAAAAAAAAAAAAAACGCTCATCTCTTAGCAACAGATTAACAACAAATGATAAAACATGAGATTTCTTCTGCAATTTTGAAATACTACTTAACTTGCACTAGCTACTACTTAATAAGAATTGTGCAGTTGGTGAATTTTTCAGAAAAGAGTAAAAATGTTTTTTTTCTTGTTTTTTTGTCATTGGTGGTAAATTTATTATAAAACAGACATTCAACACTAAAGTAAAAATCTGATTTATACGTTGTGGCAGTTTGTTACCAGAAAAAAAAGCTAATCTCTTAACACCAATTTAATTATTGTTTATAAAACATATGCTCTTTTGAAATATTGCTCATCTGCTTAGACACAAGAAATTTACAGTTGGTAAATTTTGCAAAAGTAAAAATCAGATGTTTACTTTGTGGCAGTTGCTTACCAGAAAATGTGCTCATCTCTTAGCAACAGATTAACAACATATTGTGTTAAAAAACATGAGATGTTTTCTGCTCTTTTGAATTCTACTTATCTGTAGCCCCTCAAGTTATATATATAACTCTTTTCTCCTACACACCTTAGACATTTTCTTAAATACAATACATTTTGGCCTTAAGGTGAAAATGCCAAAATAGGCCTTTTCACCTTAAGCAGTAATAATCGCCTTTTACTTAACCTGGTTAATGTTTTACACTCATATATTGGAGGCTTTACACACTGTAAAACTCATTAACATGATAGTACACACAAGTATTTTCAGTTGGCTTAAAACACACAGTAAATGTAGCGTTTGTTAATAACGCTACATTTATTGTAGCGTTTACGCCAGTAAATTCATCGTTTTTACTTGTCTCTACCTTACTGGTCAGTCAAGGGCAACGTCAAGTTTATGCAATTTGATTGGCTGTGATGAACTGGGGTGAGAACTGTACTTGAGGTGTAAGTACCCGCTGCTTCATACTGGAAGTCGGCCGGTGGCCGTTCATGGACGAGGTTGGATCTATGCCGCGGTGAATTGTTATTTTTTAGCTAACTAGTTGGAGCTACGAACTTTTCCCGGACGTTTTGCCTGGTTTTTGGAGCCACAGAACCGGATGACGCTCAACGTTCTGCTTGGATTTTGGAGCTGCAAACCCGAACCACGCTCGTGAGCCGGAACGGACTGTTGGACCGGAGTTGGAGTAGTTTTACTGCCATTCGTTCAAAACCGGTAATCCATAGTGGGGTGAGTAACCCATTCCTCGTAGTTGTTCTGGGAACCCCCATTATTGGAACTGTCTTCCCGAGGACGAATGCTAACTGAGTCCCCTCAGGCCTGCAACATTTGTAAAGCTAACAGACTGCTTTAGTAATTCAAGATACCGAATAGTGTGGTTGATACATTCAGTTTGATACTTTCAGCCTTGTTGCTTATTTTTTATTTATATATCCTGTTTAAAGGGTTGTTTTGTACAGCTCTGAGACAGCGCGGTTGCACTAAGTGTGTTAAATACCCTCTTACTGATATATTGGGGTTGTAATATTTAGTTGTAACACTTGCTGTGATTAATGCCTAATTAATGGGTGGGATGCATCCTGTGCTATGGTTCGGCTGTGCTGAAAGTTAACTGTGCTCTGTTAAAGTGCATTGCCCTTGGTTTATTACTGACCAGTATGGTTTATTAAATTGGTACGTATTCAATTTTACCGTTTTTCCTTCCTTATTTTAGTATAAGGTTAAAGTTGCACTGCATTTAGATCTCAGTTGTAGTTATCTTAGCCTTGCTTTTGTGCTCAATTATGCACTCTGTTTACAACATATACTGTTGCCAATTAAGACACTTATTTCTCATTATGAAGTATTTGATGGAGTGTAGGTCAGAGAATCTGGGCGCTGTTCATAGGGGAAACTAAAACAGTGGTTGCATATCTTATATTAATTAACAAGAATTGTGCATTTGGTGAATTTTTCAGAAAAATATATATATATTTTTTTGTCATTGGTGGTGAACACACAGCTTTATAAAACAAACATTCAACACAAAAGTAAAAATCTGATTTATACTTTGTTGCAGTTCATTACCAGAAAAAAAAAAAGAACACTCATCTCTTTACACCAAATTAGTAACACGTAATGTTATTGTTCATAAAACATAAGCTATTTTGAAATGCTGCTAATCTGCTTAGACACAAGAGATTTTACATTTGGTAAATTTTTCAAAAGTAAATATCAGATGTTTACTTAGCGGCACTTGGTTACCAGAAAATTGTGTTCATCTCTTAGCAATAGATTAACAACAAAAATTGTTATTGTTCAAAAAACATAAGATTTTTTCTGCGCTTTTGAAATACTCCTTAACTTTCACTACCTATTGCTTAAGAATTGTGCAGTTGTTGAATTTTTCAGAAAAGTGAAAATGTTTTTTATTTTTCTGTCATTGGTGATAAATATATTATAAAACAGTAATTGAACACAAAATTAAAAGTCAGATTTATACTTCGTGGCAGTTTGTTACCCGAAAAAAAGGCTAATGTCTTGACACCAAATTAGTAACAAGCAATATTATTGTTTATAAAACCTAAGTTATTTTGAAATACTGTGTACGATGAATGGAAACGGGAGTTATCTTGAGGTATATAGTAATAGGTGCTACTTTAAGCACTTTAACATAAAATCACAATAAATACCTTGTTAATGATTATTTTAATATCAGAAAATGTGACAAATTTGGATGGATATGAATTCTTTTGCAACGCACTGCTGAGGTTATTTATTTTTCCAGAGAGAAATTTTATTTCATCAGTTCAAGCAACATTCTGGAAAATTGAAGCCATACTGTCTCCAATACAACGCGTCCATGTCTCCACATGTTTGTGAACAGATCCTTACCTGATAATTACACTAGGGTCATGTGTGACTCCACAGGTCATAATGGCTTTGGTCCCTTTGATGACACTCTGATCCTGTGGGGGTGTGGTAATCCGAGTGCGAGCTGTGGAGACAAATCAAAGATGTGAGGAACAGAGGAAAGCCAGCGGAACGTGCTTCCTCAAATGAGCAGGGTGAAGAGAAAAAGAAAAATCCCCAAGAACTTCAAAATGAATTTCAGAAAGCTCATTTCAGTTAAACTGACAAGTTCCAAATGAAGAAACTAAATGGGTGTTTCACAAACCATGTTTTATTCATACTTCTTAATAAAATCATTCAGCTTTTGCACCTGTTGCATTTTTTCCCTCACTAGGGTTTAAAGATTTCCTCTAAAATATTCTGCATTAAATGCGTGTTTGGTAATCACTCCCTAAACACTTACCCCAGACAATGAGGTCAGCTGATGCCTCATCGATGCCCCTCGAATTACTTGCCATACAAGTGTAGGTCCCGGCATCAGAAATGTGTGAAGGGGAGATGAGCAAACTGCCTGACTCGAGCAGAGTAAACCTGGGCAGCTGCACGGAACCGCTGGCCAACACACGCTCACCTAAGGTTATTGAAAGGCAGAAAAAAAGAAGAGTGAGGAGATAGGAGATAAATAAATAGAGAAAAGCAACAGATAGAATGATAAATAAAATATAAAAAAACAAGGGATTCTGGGAGATAAAGAGGAATGCATATTTGACTAATTAGAATATGTTTCGATGAGGCTCATTTGTCAGACTATATTTTGAACATAATCTTTAAGCAGGTATTCAACATATTTTTCATTAAGCCCAAATTTTTGTACTAACTATTGGTCTGATGCAATACTAAATAAAACCTAAAATGTCATATTTCAGCTATTTCCATGCAGAAAATCATCATAATAAGCAAAAAGCAAAGCTTCAAAACATCTCTGTGTAATAATCAATGTGATATGCTTTAGCAAATTAATTGAATTACTGGAATAAATGAACGTTGCAATACATATTCACAGAATAGAGAGCCGCTTTTTGTCACTTTGACAATTCTGAAACACAGTATCCATGAACGTAGAAGAAAACAGGGTAGCTTATAGATGTAAGAGTGACATAGCCATCGTAAACTCTATACTGTATATGAACTGTATACGTGTGTGTATGTGTTTGTGTGTAACGGAGACCTTTCTGCCAGGTTATGGCAGGCCTTGGAGCTCCTGAGGTTTCACAGTGCAGGATAATTGACATCCCGTCAATCACCGTGCTGTCAGAGGGTCCGGCTGTGATGTTCGGTGCAATGCCTGAGGGGAGTCCAAACACACGCACACTTCAGTCGTGTTACTTCTAAGCACCAACCTGCTGCTACAGAATGTTTAATTTGTGCTTTGTTCCACTAATTTGAAAAGGAGCAACACTGCCTTCACCCTCCTGCCACTACCGTGTGCCAACTGTCTACGCACAGCAAGATAGAAAATATATGGAAAAGAGAGGGAGAAATAACCTGAGCATAAATGGAAAGGGAAGGCATTTCCAAGGCAACTAAAATCCTTGTGTGTGATGTGCAATAAATCAAAGCCCCTTATGGAATGACAGGAAACTGTATCACTCCCTACAGAAAGGACGCACTGGGAGTTTGTCACAGGAGTGGAGTAAATATCCAAGCAGAGAAGACGTGGAGACATGGATGTATTGAGAAAGAGGAGAGCGATGAGATGAAATCTGAGCAGAGGTGAAAGAGAGGTACCAGCACCACGAGAAAAGAAATAAGGACGAAAGGAGTGATTTAGTGACTTGGAATATTATAAATTCTGATAACAAGATGCATCATGGAGTGAAAGCAGCGGGAAAGGAGATGCAGCGAAGAAAATTGCATGTCAGAAACTTGCAGAAAAGATGCACAGTGAGAGTACAATTACCATTGATTTTCAAATTCCTGCAGTGACACAAGCTCAGACAAAAAAGAAAAAAAAAATGATGTGGAAGTTATTTCCGAATTAGGAGAGGCAGTAATGATAGGTTGCTGTACTGTAAGCTTAAAATGTCTGAACAATTGTCAGTCCATCCATCATCCTCTGCTTTTCTGAGATCAGGTTGCAACATACATTTTCAAACTGTGTCCTTCTTCTACATGTCAACCTTCAACATGGTGATGCATCACATAACTTCAAGACATATCTATATTCCATTTGTGATGATTTCATCACAAATGGAATAATTTTCAATGTTTGTCAATGTGCATTAAAGTGTTTAGCATGTTAATGATTTTGCAACATAGAGCAAATGAGCCACAAAAATAAATGGATGGATGGATGGATGGACGGATGGATGGACTGGAGGTGCATATCCACCTTCTTTTATTGGCTGCCATATATTTATAGAACGTAGCAGAATTGCAGGTAAAGGATTCATTTAGCCCCACTTTTCTCCTTATTTTAAGATTTGATCACATTTCTATTTTTGTAACACAATTACACCTTATCATCATCCCTGAATCTGACAAAGGGCTTAAGGGAGCTAGATGGAGATTTAAACTCTGTCTCACTGGTAACAGCCAGGTAGGTGTTGGTCTGAACTTCTCCTGCCGAGTTCCTGGCAAAGCACTGAAACATGCCGGTGTCATCAGGCAGCAGACCGTTGACCTGCAGGCTCCCCCCCACCAGGACTCTGTACCTCGGCGTCTTCACTGGATCGATGGGAAGGGCATCCTTGTACCAGACGATTTCTGGCTGGGGAACTCCTGCAGAGAGTCGACAAGGATTTGGATTACACACAGCGGGTTACAGCTGCACTTTCAGTAGGACTTCATTTAAATTCAGAAACTGTTAAACAGGTCCACCCTGGAAGGATTTGTCAGATAAAATAAAGCCATACTCACCCCTTGCTTGACAGGGAATGTCCACCACCTTCTCCATCTCAGCCGTTATGTGTTTCTCTGGTTCCTTGATAAACTGTGGCGGCTCTGACAGATCAAAAGCAAAAAAAAAAAAAAAAAGTAAAAAATAAGGAAAAATGAACACACTAAAAAAAACATCATTACCACAGCCCAGAAAATATGTTAAGGAATTATAATTTGATGTGATCATAAAAGAACAAGTAACAGAGAGAGTCAGATTCAATACTACATCAAAGCTGTACAGCTGTTGGATCATGAAGCTTAAACAGAAACAAAAAAAAAAAATCCACCTCAAATTCAGGCTTCTCCTTAAAAATGAGCTGCGAAAGCAAGACAGGTGTCAAAGTCAGCAGTATTAAGGTAAAAGTTCACTCCACCTCATAGCTTGAAAACATCAAAGTGTTTCATTGGGATGGAATCAAAGTGACTCAAGCAATGTTATTAAACTGTTTCTTGAGGGCAACCATTAGCTTCCCTCTTATTTAAATCAATAATGTTTTTCCTGTTACTGCCTCATGAGCTCACAGTCAAGCTGTTCTCCGTGTAACCAAGTGAGACAAAAGAGATTTGCATCAAATTTTGGCCACATCTTTTCTTTAAGCCAAAATGCAATAATTATTCCTGCAGCGGCACTACATGCATATGATACTTGCAAATATATTCAATACACTTTCAACTTTTTCACATTTTGTCACATCCACAACCATAAACCTCAATATTTTTGTTGGGATTTTATGCGACAGACCAACACAACACAGTGCCTGAGCAAGACTAGCAGCAACACACAAATCAAAACTACAGATATTAAAACCTAATTCAATAAGATATTCATTTAATATATTAAATGGTTAATATATTCATGCAGATGTATTCTTTTATTAATTTGCATGAAGTCCCCTTAATTCTGACATAAAACATAAGTTTTAGCCTCCCTGCTAAAACAAATGCAAAGCACCAATGGCACAATTTTTTTGGCTGTTTTCCTTTTCCCCTTGTTTTGGTCTATAATAAAATCCCAACATAATAGGCTGATGCTTGCAATTATTATGTAATAAAACTTCAAACATGTCATAAGACAATGGACAAACTTCTTGCAAATATGATTGTAATTTACACCAAGGAGAATTAGGTTTAGAAACTTGTAATCAAAGGTGTTAATTTTTTCATACTCTTCAAACAATCCTGACCAGGGTGGCACATGTTCCTCTCAGGAAAAACACTGAAAACTTATTTTGCAAAGGCAGCAGCAATATTTAATCTTTTTGATTTCACACTTACATGTACAATTAGCCACGTCATAAATATCTATTCGGTGTGTGATGTTTTCAGTTTTTTATTAACAGTTTTGTCATAAGAAAGAAAGGTGTGAATCAGTGTGGTACCACAGTGTTAACAGAAGTAATTAGAAAACACAGTGGCCTGCAAACACAAATGCATACAGAACTATAACAGTACTTCTGCACACATTACATGATAACAAGTGAAAGTAAATTGACTGCACGTGTTTCCTTACCAAACACATGAAGGTAGGCACCAGCGCTGACAGAAGGCACGCTGCTGCTGCGGAGAACGGTTTCACATTCGTAGAATCCGGCGTCACTCACCATTGGACTGAGGATGGTGAGCCTGCGGTTGAAGTCACTCAAACCGCTGCTCACCAACACACCGTTTTTACGCCAGGAGATACTCAGCTTTATAAGAGGCCTACACATGGGATAAAACAAGACATCGGATCTAATTTTGAGGCTACCCAAGTACCCTGTGTACTTGGGTAGCAATATTCAAACCTAGCTTGAGGAGACAAAAGCTAAAGAGATGACCCATGCACGACTCTTGAGGAATGTACAAAATTGAAACAGCAAAAGCTCTCTGCATGCTTCAAGTGTTGTCCTATTCATAATGGAGATTGTACAATGTATTAACAGCAAGGGTGACAAGGCAGTGGGGATTTTGTTAAAAACAATAATTACTTAAGATGTTTTTTTTGTTGTTTTTTTAAACACTGAATAAACAATGACAATTTAAAGGTTTGTGGCGAGTGGTGAAAATTGTTGAAGTTCCTGCAGATTTCCCCCATTTTACCTGGCATTGGCCACACACTCCATCGTGACCTCTGATGTGCCTGTGACCACACTAGTGTTCTTGGGCGGGATGATGATAGTGGGAGCAATGGGGTCGGCTGGACCTCCAATATCTAGATGGACAAACAAAGATACTCAAAAATTGCATACAAATACATCAATGCTTTCTAAGTAGCTGATTGATTGAAAGAACTGAAAAGAGGAGCAGTGTCACGAGGCGATTGGAAGATTTTGTATTTAATATCCTATAAATCTCGCTTCCACTCAGCACTCTCTGCGGGTGCCCATTGATGTGAAATATTGAAACTGACCGGCGAACACACCGAGCATGAGCTATGACTGAAAGACGGGTCGAAGAGGATGAGACAGTGCACTGAGTGTGCATAACAAGGTGTCTTTTGGAAAACCAAAAAGAAAAATACTGCCAACATAAAACAGAAGGGCTCAATGGATCCTTGTCTATGCGTTCACTTCACCTGAGTTTTTAAAGCTATCTGAAAACACATTTATACTTTTGTTTGGGTATGTTTGGAGCATTACACACTGCTCATGGCGTTGTAAAGCCTTGTGTGCGTGTGTGTGTGTGCAGCTTGAAATATGTCATGTCTGTGATAAACTCATAGCGATCTGTCAGTCCTGTCATGCCCTGGGACTGAGCTCATGGCGGCACATGTCAGACGTAGCTACGGGGGATGTCATGACTCAGTAATACCTACCCGGGTTTATTTGCAGGCTTAGATGTACGTAAACACACGTACCTCAGAGCAGGCCAATGATTGACAGCTATTCACCTGAGAGAGACTTAATCCGACAAGGCTTTTGGCTCTTTAAAATGTTTATGTAACTGAAAGTAGGAGCTAAAACGTGTTAATTTTCTTATTTTGGAAGTTTGAGATAAGTGTGAGTGCAGTGGGATAGGAAGAGCTTGAAGACAAATTGCAGTTGTTAGAATTACTATAATCATTCATGTTAACTAAATAGCAAAATATTGCAAAACACATTTTGAGACCTTTTCTTACGTTCTTTAAGTTCTGAAATGTAAATTATGTTTGAAACAATTAGTGAAAAAACCAAATCATAATCTCATGATAAGCTTTGATTAGATGAGATCAAAGTTCATCTTAAAGCATCTGTAAATCCAGCAAAAGGTGGCTGGATGCCAATTGCTATCACTTTTTTTCAGTTTTTTGTTTATTAGTTAAAAAAAATAAAAAGCATGTTTTTTCCTTCCACTTCACATTACAGTATCCCAACTTAGTGTCGGGATTGTATGTGACTAAATCCCAAAGAAAGGTTTTGACAAGCTCCGTAACTATGAGAAGTAACAAAACCAGGATTTCTGAAATCACTATTCCTTTGTCTTTAGCCATATTTAATTTCAGAAATATAAACATACAACTCGAAGTTCAATTCTTAAATTAAAAAGCTTAACTTTCTCACTCTGATTTAAGATGTCAGACAACCCTCACTGGGGTTTCAGCTTTTCAGGATCACATTTTGTTCTCAGTCATCATTAGTAAAGGTCAGGTGTTCCAATTTTCAAAGCTTTACAAATAATCCTCAAACTTAATCAGCAGACTTGGGCTGTACAAAAATCTGTCAAATTCTTTGAGAATTACTGCAACTGAGGCAGATAAAGCAGGTAAAATAAATGATGTCTGAAAAAATCTGCATTTTAATGTTTTCTTCTTTAGTTTATGATGTAGAATTGGCAGCTAGCAGAAAAAGCTGAGGTCAAATTCAAGTTAAAACAAAAAAACATTTCAAGGTAAGATCCTATTGGTACTTCTTCATGCAAGTCACATTCCATCAGTATAATTTGTGAGATTGTTCTATTGATCAGTTTCACCAGTACAACTTAAAAAAAAGCATCCAAAGAATCTTATTGCGTCTTGGAAAAACCGTCTAATGACGGCTCTCAAGAAGATTGCTGCTACTACTAAACATACTAAACAGAAGTTGTTGTCAAATTTGACATGTACCAATGATAGAAATATGAGTTTTTTGATCATGTTTTAAGTCAAGTCAAGTTTATTTGTATAGCACATTTCAGCAACAAGGTAGTTCAAGGTGCTTTGCATCGTAACAACATCATATATTTATACTTATTTCCATTCCTATTTTTTTGGAAACAAACAGGCTTTTAGAGTTCTGAGGAGAAACTCATGGTTGATCTGAGTGCAAGTTGGGCTTTATCAGTTTAGAGTTGAGAATGAAGCATCTGGGATGAGAGTCAGCTCATACAGGCCTGAGGCAATGGTTCTCAACTGGGAAAAAAAAGCTACTACTCTCAGCAGGTCAGGGGTCACCTCAGAGAAGCCCAACTGCTGAGATGGTTAAAGCTTCTGACTGGATGCCTCTTGCCACCCATCCTTTGTCTATGTGACAAAGGATGGGATGAGACTCCCTGACCAGTCTGTGAGATCTGGTCAGGGAGGTAACAGGTCAAAGCAAAGCATAATCTCTCTCCAGCAACATTTTACCACTCATAATGGGGGCATTACAGAATGTTCCATGCCAGAAGGTTTTTATAGGCCCTCCAGCAACTTCTCACTGTTACTATGAGATGTCCAGAGGCTGTGATCCAATGCCTCAACTACATATATTTAATAGTTTTGATGAAGGGGCGCATCAGCTGTACTTTGAGCTTAATGTAGTTTCTTAGCCTATCTCTAAAGCTACACTTCAGTCACTAATTTCAATGTTTTAGTTAGGATCCATATCTCAGAACTGTACGTGATGGTTGGCAGATATTGCATTTGGTTAAACTCTTCTTTTCAACTTCAACAGATTGGACCGACCGACCACCCTTATTTCTCCAGACAAACCTATCTTCTGTTTAGTCATCTCACAATCTTTTCTGCCATCACTTGAACAAGACAAGTTTTCTGAGCTCCTTTGCTTGAGGTAGAGCCACAACGCCCAATTCACAGTCAACCTGGAAGGCTGTTTGTAAAAAAAAAATTGAAGCTGAAAATTAGATTTAACCTTTTGTGTGGAAAAAAAAATCTACAACCCATAAGTTAAAAAGCTGTAAGACTTGTGGGGGAGATTGATAGTATGAGCACATCAAAATTTACCTTCTAAATCTTTTCAGATTTCGTTTTAAAGTCTGTCAATGAAAGGGAAGAACAACAGACTTTTTGAAGGGCAAAGAATGCTATAACCTAATCCGAGTGTTGTAGATAATTACTTGTAGGTGCTACTGATTCCTGACTGCACTTCCATGTTCATTTTGGTCTGTTGGTTTATAAGTCTCTTAATAGTTTTATATGTCTCAATTGCTGCATCAATACATTTACTCAAATCAGACCAAATGAGATGATCACTAGGATCAAATAATTCTTCTCCTCTTTGATCTACTGGTTTCTACTTGTTCTTTTATTTGTATATTTAGGTTCTTCTCACGTCATTTTTATGTATAGTGTTGGTGTAAAACATGTCGGTCACTATTGGTTTCTATTAGACTAACAATGGAAAATCACAATGTGTCCAAACTTGTCTGCATTATGCAACAAGCTGCTGACGTCCTTTCTTCATATCATATCTCTATGTCACACCAATTCTGCTTGAATTGCATGGTGAAACAAGGAGTGAGAGTGGAGGAAACTTGGGAGAGGGGGGTGTTGCAGGTTTGATGGACACTTCCCTTGAATTGGTTTGTGCATTTCCCTTATGCTCAAACCAAAAAAATCTACAAATCAAATAATCAAATTCACCTCATTATGTCAGTCTCTGTCAGAACCTCTCAGTTGATCACAAGGCAATAGTAAAATGCATATCGCTGATTGAATAAATGATCTGAAAGATGCTAAAGCTATAGGGTAGTAGGAGAAATTCAAACACAAAGTTTTTTTTTTGTGCAAAACTTGGACAAAGTCATTAAAATATGAATCTGGACACTTGAGATGCTGATAGAAACAGGTCCATGTGTTGTAAACTGCAAGAACTCACAAGCTCTTCCAGTAGCCTGCACATGTGGATGCGTACATATGTGGAGCATATGGTGAATGCTCAGAACAATGCATGTCACGTTTCCATCAGACCTGACAAGCTGATCCCCCCTACCACCCGCTTACTTCGCCATCTAATTCGAGTTGTGTGTGGTTTTGCATGTGTGTGTTCTAGCTCTTGTATAATCAACTCTGCCACTATTCTCAACATGAGCCATGGGCTATTTCTGCTCCCTTGTGTTGTCAGCTATATTATCTTACCCTCACCCTCCTCATTCACTTTCATAATGAACTCCAGTCTACCATGTCATACGATGCTGTCTGTTAGATTTTCTCTTTCATTTCTCTCTGCTCAGCTCAGGCCGGCTGACTGGGTTCGATTTGTGAGTCTTGAACTTTTTTGTTGTGGAAGCTGAAAATGTTGCTGAATTTTAACTACTTGGCACTTAGGAAAATAACCTCTTCTGCTTTGTGTGTTTAGTATTTATGCAATATTGCAAGAGTATTTTTCATTCTTAAGTGCAAGTAGGCAAAACTTGACTACAAACACTGAGCTTTGTGATCAAGTATGAAATATTTTGTACAAAATATGAAGGCATATTTTTTTAGTAAAGTCAGATTTTTGACTGTCATTAAATCATTTCTAACTAGGCTGCATGATGAAAACAGTGGTAAAAACTGTTGGCTTGCATCAAGAAGGGTTTCAAATCCTGATCTGGGTTCGTTTTGATTGGACTTTTCATGTTTCAGAGAAAATCGCAACAAAGTAAACATAAGTTTGATGTAAAAGTGTGTATACAAAAGATTTCACTTTGACTATATTTTATACATTTCTCAAGGGGAAAAATGACTCTTAGTAACAGAGCCTTGGTGAGTTTCTCTCTAAGTATTTTACTATTGCAAATATAGAGACTGCTTGTAAATACTCCAAACAACGTCACTTCATCTAAATCATTCCTATTTGGTGCACAGTATAATTTTGCATGAAATTGAAGTATGTATATAAATGTTACTTACTCTCAACTGTTAAGGTGATAGGTTGGCTGGTCTTGTTTTCTCCGTTTATGTCGTTAACTGCTTGCACATAGTAGCGCCCGGCATCTGGTGCCACCGAAGACAGGATAACCAGTGTGTTGTCCAAAGTAATTGCACTGAAAAGGGGACAAAACAATGTGGATTCAGTACAAACAAAATAAAATCTAAGACACACATTGTTAAAGTTAAAGCTCAGCCAAGAACTGAGTTCCAACAAAAGTTTCTTCAAAAGAATATGCAGCTGGCATCTTCAGAGGCTGCATTGTCCAATTAAGGCTAAATATGTTTGAAGTTTATTGGGTCCACAGTTGATCCCGCTGCTGCAAGGAACATCAAACATTTTACCATTTAATTACACTGTTCAAGCAGTGTTAAGTCGATTGATTTGCAATGTGTAAACAATGTGTAAGTGCTGAACGAGCATAGGAGAAATATCGACATCCTCTCCGTACTCAAATATGATGTCCTTGCATAATAAGCTAGAGCAATTAATTGGATGTTTGTACCTCGCCGCTTTCTGCGACCTGAACCCTGGCAGCTAGCCACGTTTGGAGACAATAACATCTTCTCTACTGGGTGCTGAAAATCTAAATAAATAAACACAGATTAATTTTTAACCAGTGTGTCTTATGGATTCTAACAACTAGTTTGTTTGACTTTTTCATGCACTGGCTTTGACTCTGACTGTACCATCTATTAACAATGAAATCTTTCTTCCTGTTTTGTGATGTTCTATAGTCACGCAAAGTTTGCAGTAAATACTCTTTTCATCTGGACCTGTTTTGCACAGTATCATGCCACGTTTCAGCTCGTATCCTTACTTCTCTTTCTCTCCTCTCATTTTTGCATTTCTCTTTGCTTCTGTTTATATTTTTACTAATCACTGACTTAACACATACCAAATAATTACAAAATTCTAAAACCCAAAAACTTTGAGAATAAGAAAACATGAATATGATAATTAGTGGTCCAAATACAGTGAAAAATCGTGGCACTTAGTCCTTTATATTTTGTTGAAAAAAGAATATGCCACGTATAATCAAAAAGAGGATGCACATTTTCACAGCTGTTTTAAAACTGCTACCAAGGTAAATTAACCACTGAAAGTACAATCCAAAGCTCTACAAACTAAAGCAATGAAGAAAAGGCTGATAATAACGGCCTTCTGGAGTTTAAAGATACTTGAAAAATAACAGAATGTAAAAAAGGATTCCCTTTTCCCCTTCCTGCTTAGTGACAGCACTGGAGAGCGAGTGCTGGATGAACTTAACATTTCCACAGCGTTGCTTTTAGTGGTTTTCTAGATATTATAAGAATTTATTTAAAAATTAACGTAAAAAGTAACTGACTGATGAGATCCAGTTTACCCTTCAACATGTGTATGGTGAAATATCAAGGCTGTCTTATAGAGTAAACACAGCATGTATGGTCAATGTAGCATGTACAGAAACACTGCACCCTTTAGCACCACATACTAGCTGAGCTGTCAGCGTTTACGGTCTAAGATCCATCTTCAGACCGAATGATTCCCAAATATGTCAGAAGCGACCCCAGTGACTAAGCTCATTTGGGATTCGGTTCACATGCAGAGACTCTAAATACTCCCTCTAAAGGGACAAGCAAACTTCAATGGCTGCAGCTCATGATATGCGGTAAATATTTTATGCCAGTTCGCTGGAGCGGTGACATCCTGGACACACGTGTATGAATTATGGATCCCTTCAGGGATGAAGGAAACACAGGAAGTCTCCAAAGCACTGACTGAATTCCGGGTGACATCCCAGGGATGTTCTAAAATAGCTATGCAGTCCAACACCTTATGCTGCACCCTAAAAAAATATATAGATATTTGTTGGTGGCCATAGCTTAGGTGATAAATCTTTTGTTCTCTGTATCTATTAAATATGTATTATTTTTTAAGAAAAAATAGTATTTGAATGTATCAAGTTCTTAAATAAAGTTGTAATTGAATGCTGAATCAAAGTGATGGGCTGACGCAATGTAATTGTATCTTTAGTAATCCAACTTTTCATTATATTTCCTCAACTGAATCCAAGTGGTGTGTGAAATTAACTACACACAATGCGATTATAATTTTGAACATGTAGAAGAGAAGAGGAAAGACATTTGTTTGGAAAAACTCCTTTGTCAGAACTGTGACATGAACTGCAATGTGATCACAGCAGCATCTCCTTTTCATGGTAGTAGCATTTGAAAGTATCAGTATTGTCCAATTAAATATTGTCTTGTTAGTCTAACTAGACAACTTTGTGATCTGGAAGTAGAAGTTTTTCATTCTTCCTAACATTTTCTTGTGTTGGGCTCCAGTCAGTGTCAGTGAGGGTCCTAATTTGAGTGATGGATCTAACAGACATTCCATTGGATTCTTCAACTCAACTTCAAAGCAGCACAGGTCAGATTTCTATAGGTCTACTACTCAAGACTTTTGTCCCAAACCTTACAGGACCTTCTAAGATGTACAATTTCTCATTTCTACTACTAGTAGAAAAGGATCACTATCAGAAGCCTTCATTCAGCAGCTCAACAATCTTGGCTCTTCGAAAGGCAGAAAGCATTTTTCCCTTCGTCACCAAGGCATTCTGTTTTCCCTTCGTCAGGCATTCTGTGAAAGCCTGACAGAATATTCAAGTTAAAGTCAGCCTTATTAGTACCTATTCCACTTCACAGAACTATGCTCTCAAATTTGTAGCTGATGAACTGTTTTACTTTAAAGCTTTAAATACACTTCAGATTGTCTTTGTTTTGTTTCTTGCTTATGTTTCTTATTTTGCTTATTCATTTTTCATAATTTGAAGCTCCACTTGCAACCTGCTCCAACAACACAAAAATGCAAATGCATGTCAGTCTTTACTGGACATTGAGATTTTGATGAAAAGTGTTTATGGACAATTGAAAGCTGGACTGAATTAAGTCATAAAGATTAAATACTTATTTTTCACATCTTTACTGTTTATGAAAACAAAAATTGGGGTTCCTCATCTCTTCTCATGAGCTGTTTACATCTTGAGTTGCTGTTGATTGTTTTTGGCAAATAATTAATTTAAAGTCACAATCAGACATTTATCTAAAACACTGTCTCAAAAACTGAAAAAGAAGTTAAAAAAACAATTTTGAGTTAAAGTAAAATTATTTTTCACTTACATCCATTCATCGACTGCTTACTCTCTGATACACAGTTACATCCACATTCTGACCTCTGATGCTCCTGTTCTTTGTTTCATTTCCCCCCAAAGACCATATAAAACCTAAATAGCTTTTCAAAGTGCCAACCAAGTTTAGTTTTTACCCATATTATACACAGTAAATTCAGATTTTATCACTTGTTCGAAGCAAGAGGCAATTTTTTCTCCTTGCCGGTTGATTTTAATATGCTCCCCTGCAGAGCATCTCTCCCTCAGCCTGTAATCAGTGCTGGTGCAGTGGGGGTCAAACACAACTTTGTTACGCAGCTTGTTCAGCAGATGTAACTGCTCCCAGAGCTTGCAGGGCCTCAGGGATCAAAGACCACATGATGCTGGAAGAAAATAAAAGTAAGCCAATTATGCTGAATGGCTTTACGAGTGTCTCAAGGAAGCAGGAAGAGGAAGATAAAAGTTCAGTTTCAGAAAGTAATGAAATTGTTATTTTTTTCTCCACAAGCTTCCTGCAGTTGATGTTGTTCTTCTTTATCGCTCATTCACTGTCTGAATGGATTCCAGTCATCCTTATTCAACTCCCCGTCTCCCACTGGTGTTGTGAGCAGATGTCTGAGGCACGTCTGTAACGATAGCTTACCACGCATCCGGCACGGTGCAGGGATTTATCAAGCCGCAGAGCAGGGAAATTTGGACAAATCAGATATGTGCGAACATGCTTCAGTCTCCGTCTTTTTTTTTATTATTATTATTATTTCCTGTTTTTTATGTTTGATTTCATAATACTCTTGTTTTCACTCTAACACAATTTCCTTTTCCATTACTATGCTCCAAAAAGAACTGTGATGCACTTGAGAAGACGCCCAGCTGGACTGTAGCTCAGAAACAACTCTGCTGCTTTAATACAGCAACAAGCATAGTTAGTCTCAAATGCAATTAATGTCTTGTGGACGAAATTATTTATGTCGAGCGTCAAGGGTGATTTTGATTGACTTCTAGCTTTATCTTTCATTGACACTTTCATCAATGATGATGTGGAGGATGTGTTTTTGATTGCGATGGAGAGACAGGGGTTTAAATGTTTTATTTCTTACAAGCCGTTTCCCGTCTCTAATTTCAATTATTACAAATAAATTGAATCTCTTCGAAATTAAATTAACAATGATCCAGACCGCTCTCTTTAATTAAAAAAAACAAATCATCCATGGACTCTCTTTATTTTCCAATCTGTTTCAACCAGAATTTGTCAGCTGTGCGCCTACCATGTTCTGTTAATCTAGTCTAGAGTGGGCCCAGCTTTAGCACACGCACACGTGCAGACACACCAAACTGGAGTGTTTTGGCATCTGTCACGGTGTGAGGAGGCCTAACCCCGGTCCCCTTTTCTGGATCAACATTATATGTAGACAAATAGCACCAGTTGGTTGAGGGTCTCCCCAAAAAGTGAGAAAGCAAGACAAAGAGAGAAAAGGCCAACAGAATGAAGTGGCTCACATCACCGGCTAAGTTATGAGTCAAACTACGGGTAGTGGACAGATGACAGCGAAAGAAAGGTGTAGCAAGAGCAACAGGCTGTATGCCCCACTGTTCTATAGACAACTGCTAAAAAAAAAAGAAATCCCCGCTCCAGCTCCTAGAGATGGAAAAGTGAGAGGGGAAAACAAGTGCTTCTAATGAAAACAGCCACTCTGTTTTACCTGAGGCACAAGCTACAGATTTGTCTGACGATTTTGTCTTTGCTTCAGTGCTGTTTCATGTTTGTAGGGTTCCTACACATTTGTCACAACAGAATTCCACAGTCAAGGGCAGATAACTCCTGAAGCATGTGGGTGGATGAGATGATGTTTTTCTCATGTTTATCCAAAGACAAACATGGACAAAATATTTTCTTGCCCAGACTGTGAAGCAGAAACTCACTGACTGAGCTTATTTGCAGTAAAACAAATACTTTGAGCACTAATATTTCATTTACAGACCAAACATGTGCAGGCATTTTTGTATTGTAACTTTTGTATTCTTGATTCATCAAACTTTGATATTATTCTCTGCAAGATTGTGTGTGTTTTTTTTTTTTTTCAGTAGCACCTGCTGTTTGATATTACTAAAAACAATTACCTTTAATTATATACAGCTGGTTAGCCAATTACCAACAAAACAGCAGAAGGTCAAAATAGAAAATCAGTAGATTAATCTATGATGGCAATTAATCTTGTAAATTATTGCTTTAACACTGCTGTGCCACAAATGAAAATAAAACACATGGAAATTTGTTTCCTGAGATTCAATAAATTCAAAACGTTCAATCTGACTAATCAACTATTAATATAAGAAATAAAACACCAAAATACTAAAGGTGACACTCGTTGGGTTGTTTTTATTTTGTAACCTTAAAGACAATTAAATGGTTAACAATTGTACTGTGAGATTTATTATATATATATATATATATATATATATATATAATTTTTTATTTTATTTTTTTTTCTGTCGTTAGGATTCCCTCATCCTGGAGAAAAGTGACATGCACCACCCAGTCTGCTCCTTCCAGGATGACTTCCAAGAGTTTGAGATGATTGATGATGAAGATGAGGATGAGGAGGATGAAGAGGATGAAGAGGAAGAAGTTGACCCTGATGCACCTCCGTCTCCCTCTGCATCTCCTCCTCCCTCCCCTACCCTGAGCACTCTGAAGAGCAGACCCACCACATTGAATCTTACCACTGCTGTGTCGCAGGTATGCAGATTCAGTATTTAATCACCCAGAACACACCAACCTCAAGTAAGCTCTTTCTATTAGCCACATACAATCTTTTATAATACTGGATCTCGTTCACTAGGATTCGTTGAACAACAACAGCAGTCTGTCCCCAAAGAAAGGAAGTTGGCAAGACTCTTTACGCAATCCAACTTCACAAGGTGAGGTCATCACATTATCTGTGAAGCCCTTGATGGAAGTTATTTTATTGTACAAAACAAAACATAGTGAATATGAAAAATAAATACTTCCAACTCTTCACTGAAGTTCAGATAGCTTTGAACTCTGACAAAAGTAGGCCCTTTCCTACTTTCAGGTCGTCTGTCTCCAACCCACTCATGCTTGGAGGATGGTAGCCATGTGACAGGCCAGTGCAGAGCCTCTCCACTTTCCCAGGCTCCAGGGTTGCAGAGCAAAGGTACTCCACCAAAACAAGCAGGGGAGGGCGCGAACCCCCAGTCTCCTCATAGGCCCCTCCTCTGCGACATGGAGGGCAACAGACGGGAAAGGCCAGAATATGGTAACACGAAGGCCAGCCCATCAAGCTTGAATTTCATCCCCATTCACATCAGTGTGATGTAAACATCTGTGTTGTGGATTTGATTTAACGTACCTCTTGAAAAATCATTGAGCATTTTTTGTATATAGGCATTTGCTTATACCTTGTTTTTAATGAATATTGATCAGTTAAAAACAGAGATTAGCCTTTATTTTTTTCTAGCATGTTTAAATCTCCCTATCTCAGCTCCTTAGATTGTCCAACTTTTATCTCCGTTTCATCATCATCAGCTTCATTAAAGTTGCAAGTGCTGTGTTTTTTGTGTTTACCATGTTTTCTTTCTGCAACACTATTATCTTTACAGGATCATTTGGCCAGCACAGGTCCAACCCATGTCCTTCAGAGTTTACTGATTCAAAGGCAGACCCAACAATCCAGACAGCCAGAGTACCCTCTGTAGACGAGCACTCTCAGTGTTCAGACACAGAGGTGGACCATGACCTCAACAGTGACCACAACCATAAACACTCAAACCGGCGTGCCACAGACACTTACACAATCACCAGCGAGTCTGGTATGGAACCAGAAAACGATCCTGACCCAGATGGTACCAGTCATTGTTTATCATCCACGGCTCCCATGGGAGGGAATGAGGGCGCTGACACACCCTTGTCTGATGAAGAGCTGGAGAAGGACTTTGAAGTGGACTACATGCGCAAGGAGGCCTATGACATGGTCTGCAAGGAGAATCAGTCTTCTTATGTTGAATTCCCTTCGATTGAGCCCTCTGAGCCTGCGTCTTTCTCCAGCTATCACTCGTCAAGCCGCTCAGAAGCTCCAGAACAGTCCAACCATTCAGATACTCAAACAGCTTCTGCTGTGGAGCCAGTGGCTAATGATTCAACTTCCCCATCATCAGACCCAGGGATAGCAGACATGAACCAACAGGGTTATGTGACTTCAGACCAGGACAAGGACCTTAGCTCTCCAGGTTCTGATTCTGATGTTGAAGGGGAGCTGGAAGCAGCGTTTACTTGCGGGGTTCCTGTGGTTTCCAACATGATCTCCTCTATTTCAGAAACAGAGTTGGACTTGACAAGTGATGAGAGCAGCAGTGGACGTTCGTCTCACCTTACCAACTCAATTGAAGAGGCCAGCTCACCAACATCCGATCAGGAACTTGACCCAGATACCGAGTTAGAACAGGACAGTGGAATTGTTGGCCTCAAAACATCTCTGCTCTTGGGCCAGTGTGATCCAATCAAAGAACACTCTCTTCTACCTTCTCCTTCCCCTAATCCCTCACCTACTATTGCTACACCCTCATTTGTTGGTTCACCCATCTTACCGCCTGAGTCCTACGATGATGGTCAGGCTCTGATGGGGATGCAGAGTGTGGATGATGAGCTGGCTTGTGAGCACCATGCCGATCCAGATGAGACGCTGCCTCCAGCCCAGTGCTGCGACGATCGTCTGTCCAGACCAATGGTGCTCGAGATAGAACCAGACCATGGCCTAGAGAGTTTCAAACGCTCCTTCTACCTGCCAGTGGGGCCCAGACTAATGCCATGTGCAGATGAGTATGATGAAACAAGTGAGGGGGAGTCCGAATCAGAGAGTGAAGATGACCTAAGTGAGAATTCAGACTCCCCATGGCTTCTTAGTAACTTAGTGAATAGAATGATCTCCGAGGGCTCATATCCAATTAGTTGCCCTGAGGAGTGCTTTAGAAGGAAGGCATCTGTGTCTGATACCATCTCCCCATCTTCAGACATTGGAGATGGAGATGATTTCAATGATGAGACCCAGGATAAGAAAACAGAGATAGAGAGGTCACAGGAAAGGGAAAAAGAAGGCAAAGGCTACAGAAAAGAGATGATGGAGCCAGGAGCAAATTCTCATCTCTATATGAGCAACCCTACTGGTGATACTATAAGCCTGTTGATTTTAGAGCGCTGTGCAAATATAGAGGAGGAAACCTCCTTGTATGCCAATATAGACTGTGACAAGAACTCTACAGAGAAGCTATCAAAGAATGTTGGGAGACCAGAGGACGAAGAACCTAATAATGACTTAATGATGGAAGGCAGAAGGGATTTAGACTCGCCCAGCCTCAGCGAGAGTGTGATAAGTGACAAGGATGAGGGGCGGGAAACCGAACCCAGGCCAACAAGTCGTTCATCTGCATCTCTTGAGCGAATCACAGAGGTCAAAAACAGTCTGACGCTCGACATACCGACCGCTCAGACCAATCGCTGCTTTAGTCTTACCTACTCTACTGACAATGATGAAGAGGAGGACAATGGTGACTCTTATCCGTTCGTGGGTAGCATGAGGAATCAATCGTATGGTGGTAGTGATTTAGAACTTGACAGCTCACCACCGATTGATTCCAGTGTGCACAATCATCCATTACCTGACCATGACCTCCCACTGTGTGAGAAAGACCTGATTCTCAGGCAATCAAATGAAGATGATGGACTGGCTTATGACTCCATGAAGTACACACTTGTGGTGGATGAGAATACAACGCTGGAACTAGTTAGCCTTCGGCGGTAGGCCTAACATTGTTTGAAAAATGAGAAAATAGAGTACAAAGTGTCCTTCAATTTTATCTGTGACCAACCTTTATTTTTTGCTGTTTTGTTCTTCTAGGTGCACCTCAGTTTTGAGTGATGACAGTGAGCTGTCTACCTTATGTGATGAAGAACCATTGGAGACCGGCAAGGTGGACTACAGGCACAACAATGAAGGGATCAGGCCAGAACTTTTGAGCTCTTCTGAGGACTCCTCTCCAGAGGCTGATCTGCCATTTTCCAAGAAGTTCCTAAATGTGTTCGTCAACAGCACCTCCCGTTCCTCAAGTAAGCAGTGCAAAAAAAAAATATTTTTAATAGATTGTAAGATAGCTTTTATTACTTCTATTTTTAAAAAGGCAAACATTTTAGCTCTACTTAAACACAGTAGGTATAAGGAAATACTGTAGATCGGAATCAACTATCCCTTTTATAAATATTTTACGTTAAATGTTAACATATTGCTGCCTTCACAGTAGGTTCCATCTCCTACTGTGAAGGTACCTCTTTAGTATTAAATGTAAAAGGGAAAAAAAAAAGTCTTTCCTCAATAGCATTTATTATGTTTTCTGACTTTATTGCATTAACACCTCCCAGCTACATATTTCGCTGAAAACAAAAAACAGACATCCACAGCAAAGGGATTCACAGCAACAATAAACCTGCAAAGAAAAAAGTGAAACAAGATGTTTGCACTGAGCAAATGAAATAACACTTATATCAAAATTAGTTATTTGTAATTTATCTGTCTTCCATGCAGGCACAGAATCCTTTGGACTTTTCTCATGTACTATCAACGGAGAGGAGCGGGACCAGACACACAGAGCAGTGTACAGGTGAACTTTTAGAGTTCATGTAATCAGATAAAGTGAATAAAGAAAGTATAAGCTATCCAAAACAACTCTTATGTATTGGCACATGATTCGTAAATGTATAAACCCAGAGCATTAATTTGGAAACTCTTGTATAGAGAAATTAAATGTGAATAATATGGCTGACTGTGTTCTGAGGCAATCATCAACACTTAAAAGAAGAGAAAATGTAATGACTACTTGTAGAACTGGGTGGTGTTAGGTGGCTGACAACAATGAGATCAGCTGCCACGCATCTCCAAACTAAACAAAATAATGAGAAAAGCCCAAAACAGCCTTCACTGTGCAAGAGAGGTGTTCTTTCTCCATTCCTCTGTCCACAATGGAAGACCTTAAAGAAGCAAACGCAGCATTTTACAATAATATCATTGTTTTCTCTTTGCCTTATATAGGTTCATTCCTAGACATGAGGATGAACTGGAGCTGGATGTGGATGATCCTTTATATGTGGAGGAAGAAGAAGATGACTACTGGTACAGAGGCTATAACATGCGGACAGGAGAAACAGGGATCTTTCCTGCCTTCTATGCCCATGAGGTCATAGGCCAGTCCAAAGAGTTGCTGAGTGAGTGGTGACATGCATCTGCAGTACTTTTTAACATTTCATCAAACTAAGGATTACAAAAGCGTAACACATTTGTTTTGCCCACTGTAGGCCTGAAAAGGAATCCAGGGTGGGTTGAGACGTTCAATGTTCAGTTTTTGGGTTCTGTTGAGGTTCCTTATCACCAAGGCAACGGCATTCTCTGTGCTGCAATGCAAAAGGTAAGAAAAGTGAAATTATTAAAGCATACATACATTCCTTACAGTCACACATAAATCCGCTTGTCATGAACATGAGTGTCAAATTAACTTTGACTACATATTTAGCTGAAAACAGAAAACAAACATCCACAGCAAAGGGATTCACACCAACAAACAAGCAAGAAAAAGTGATACAAAATGTTTGCACTGAGCAAATGAAATAACATTTTCCTGATTGTTAGGAAATCAGGAATCAGTGTTCTCTTTCCAGATTATTTTCAATATATTTTAAGAACTGGTATTTTTAAAACAAGTTTCAGTTTATGGTGGGTTTTGTCTAATCCATTCTGAATCAGTGATACAAACACATTCAAAAACATAACTGTGCTTCCACCTATATTTGGATAAATTATCTTAAGTTAAGAGAGACACCATACATTTTTGTAATTAGGAACAAGTCCTACTACAACCATGCTTTCATGTGGTACAGCATTCTCATCTTTAAAAAACTTCAATACACATGGGCCCAGAACAACAAGCCAACAATCCCTATGACATTCTAACTATTTTTAAAGGCTTCCTGAATGTCCTCGCCAATGTAATGACCTCAAATTATGGACCGTGCTTAAAAGCTCAGTTCATGCCAGGAAGTCGACCAATTTAAATGAGCTCAACCAATTTTGCTATAAAGAGTTGATAGCTACAAAAAGTATGTGGTTTCTTTGCAACTTGAGAAGGAATAATATACTAAATATCAGTGCAAATGTATATGTTTAGTTGAGCCTTTGTTGATAAGTTTGAACCTATGTGAATTGAGTAAAATCTGCATTAAATTCAAATGTGTGTACTCAACTCTTGATTTTAAAATGTATTGAAAAGTAAAAAATAATATAGGTAATCAATAATAGCGAACATTGCAATAATAGTGAACAATGCAATTAATGCAATGTGATCACTCTGTAGATCACAAGCTTATGCAAACTTCTGACTGACACGACATACTTGCCAAACACCACCCTGAAAAACTATCAATAGCCTCATGAACACGCTTTTTGTCATGTAGATTGCGATGTCGAGAAAACGGACAGTACATGTGCGACCTCCTTCTCTCTGCGAGCTGGAGATCAGCTTACAAGGAGTTAAACTAATCATGAGTTTGGACGACGAATATGACACCCTTGATGAGGTACAAATGAATAAATACATGAGAAAGAACATCCATCTTGTGCAGAGTAATTTTACTTCCCTCATTCATCTACAATCTTGTTCTAAATTCTGTCCATCTTTCTCTTCTTATCCCCAGTACGACAGATGTAGTCACTTCTTCCAGATGAAGAACATCTCTTTCTGTGGATGTCATCCGAGGAACAACTGGTAAACAAGGCCTCCTGTCCTCTGCCCTTCTGATTTTACTGCACACTAACACCTGACTGATTGCATCATATTGCTCTCATCTCTCTGCAGCTACTTTGGCTTCATCACCAAGCATCCAATGTTGAACAGATTTGCTTGCCATGTGTTTGTATCCCAGGAATCCATGCGGCCTGTGGCTGAGTGTGTCGGGTGCGTCTGCATTATTAAAATGTTGATTAATGCAATCCAACAACGATCAAGAAATAGTACAATTGTTTTTGTGTCTGTTGGCTCACAAGTTAAGTCTCATTTCAACAAACAAGGAAAAGGGCCCAATTTATCACCTCTCAGTAATATAAATTACCAACAGTGCATTTTATTTACCTATGCTAAAACAATGCTCTGAAGTACGCGTTAAAACAAACCCGTACTTTTATTGGTTGATTCCAACCAACCAATAAAAGTAGTTTTATCGTTCCTGGAAAACTGTGAAGAATCAGTGAATGAGATCTAAGTGTAAGTTCTAATATTTGTCCCTTTTACTTTTTCTGTGTTGTAAGGTACTGGCATAAGTAAACTACCTCCTCTTTGATGACAGATGTAGAAAATACAGTACTGTAAAAAAGAAAAAAAAAAGATTGATAACTTATAGTGTGTTCTGGTACTGTCTTTTTTTCACAGTTAAATGTTTCAGATCAGAAAACTAATTTTAATATCTGATAAAAACAACCTGAATTGATACAAACAGCTATTTATCAAAAGAGGGGGAGATATCTATCTAAGCAACAACTCCCATGAAATATTTGCAACAATTACTTTTGATTAGTACATTTTATTTATTTATATTTTTTTCCGATTACAAATATTGCCAGCATGAAGTCTAACCAATACAACCACTACCCTTATCTCTACGAGCAAAGTCAATGTTAGGATCTTCTCCATTTACATTAGTAGCTTCTCTGTTAATCTTTCTGTACTGTATCCATATTTTTTCCTCATATTTTCCCAAATTTTCTCTGTCTTCTAACAACCTTAAAGCTAAATTATTTCTTTCTTTCTTTCGTTTTTGGTCATTCCCCTCACCACTCATTAAAAGGATTCTTAGCTCTCTAATACCAGAGTACAATTCTGGTGCGTGACAGACTGGTCAGTGACTTTAGTGTCCATCTGTTCTTGAATTTCTCCGGATCAGAATATGTTGTGTGTGTGTTTTTTTGTTTTGTTTTTTAGATCTTTTAGTTGCATGCTAAAAGAATGTAGTGTGAAGCACTTTGGAATCAAAGTTGGGATTAAACATTAAAAGTCAGAAGTGATCAATTTTGTCCCACCCTCTTTTAAGTGGGCAGGAGGCGACAACTTAAAAGATTACAGCATTTCTCACGTCTCATTCAGCCATTTTACGTCTGAATAATTAAAGATGCAGATACGTCACTGTCTGCGAAGATATTAAGACCCGTCAGCAAGGCTCAGTTTTAGCCATTGGCTTCTCATGCTGCCTTCTATAGACACAATCACAAGATCTGAGCCTAAGTAGGACTTGTATTTATCTTCACATTTTTATTTTTTGTGCTGTGGTACCTGGGCATTCATTCTGAAACATCAAGATGCTAAAGCGAATTTTAAGATGTAACACCAGTCCCCATGTCTGTTTTTTTTTCTTCTCTTTTTTCTGCAGTCGAGCCTTCCAAGAGTACTACCAAGAACACCTGGAGTACGCTTGCCCTACCGAAGACATCTACCTGGAGTAGAAGGAGCACACATGACAACCCTTTTCTCTACAGCTTGTGTACATTGGTTAAGTTTTCCACCAGAGGACTCTGTCAGTCTTTCTTTACTTTTATTTATGTTCCTCCAGGATCACTGTAAAATATTTTTCTGCATCCTTCTCAAACTGGGATCATCGTTTCTACAGTAAGCTATTTATTAGACTGATTTCATTCATCCCTTTTCCTGTTGATTTCCCTGATTGCAATGCATTGATTGCCTGTTTCTTTTACCGTTTTTTTTCTATGATATAAAACTAAAAAGCTGAGCACCTGTTTATTTAAAAAAGTTCTTGTTTTGAACTTACATTATACCTACTACGGCTGTATCACATCTCAATGCATGGCTGGTAGGGTTGCTGCACACTGACACCAACAAATACACATATCCAAGTGAATGACAAGCAGCTCAACAATCGTAAGGGAATGGTGTAGAATCAAAAGGTTTGTAAATATCTTTTTTTGTTGTTTTGGTTTAAACAGCTAACTTGCTTTGTACTGAAGAACATGTTGGAGTCGATTAGAGAAAGTTAGCGGCTCTTTAATTCAACCAACCCCCTGCGTCTCGTACAAGATAAAGTGTGTGTTGTAAATACGTGTATAGAAAGTAGACAGACATACATTGCCTCATTGAGTCTGATTGGAACACAGACGGGACTGATTTTGCTATAGATTTTGATGCGGGTAAAAAAGTAGTATAACAATGGCTTGCTCTGATGGGAAAACACCAGATGTAAAAGTAAAATAAGTATGGAAAAGTTGACTTGGAACTAACTTTTAATGCCATTAGCTCTGCAGATATTTTACTCACATTGGATTAGATCCAGTAACTGTCTGAATCATATAAGAGCACTGATTTTCCCTCCTGTCTTGACAGTTGTCTTGCTTGTTGACTTTTTACCACAAGTAGCTTTCATGGCAAATTTACCGAAGCCCAAAAGTGCCGCAATTCAATTAATAAATACATTGTTTTGTAGATATTTACACATGTAATAATTAAAAGAAAAATAAATGCATTAGATGAATTAACAAATGTATCTTAGGTTATTGAAAATGTTCAGTGTTTTAACAAGTTCAAAATTAGAAGTTTGCTTTTATTATATGTTAAAAGGATATGTAATTATCTTAGTGTCTATTTTATTTATTAGCTTTGTAGCTCTGTTTTTCAGGATCTCTTGAAATTATTTTATCTTTCTGTCTAACTCATCGAAGGACAGGAACAAACACTGCTACAGGCAAGATGACCGTTGTTGTCGTTAATCATTTAGACATTGCAGATTAACCAGAGTAATAACATGATTTTTTATAACTCTATTTATCATCGATAAATCTTTTTATAATACTGTTATTATTATCTATCCATCCATTATCTAACATGCTTATCTTTAGTGGGGCTGTGAGGGGTGCTGGTGCCTATCTCCAGCGGTCAGTGGGGCAGGACAACACAGAGAGTCTGCATGCACAGGTAGAACGTACAAAGTCCAAGCAGAAAGACCCCAGGATTCGAACCCAGGACCTTCTTGCTGCAAGGCAACAGTGCTGCTGTCTGCGTCACTGTGCAGATAGCAGATTATTGTTATTCTTGCTTCCAATATTATTCTTAATATTTTTTTTCAACTTGGAACTGCAGCACTGGAAATATAAAATAAATACATATTTTAGCACAAAACCATTACTTTTTATTAATGGTTTCAATTTAAATTTGTGCATTAATACATTATTGACGCATTAATATATTGAACATTGATTGATTGATTTAATGCATTTATAAAAATGTTATTTACATGATCATATTTTAAATATTTATCAAATAAAATATTTATTAATTAGATTGTGGCATATTTGAGCCAAACAAACAAAATCTTACAACAGTTAAACCTGCAAAATCTGCTTTGCTGGAGAGTATGTGATTTTCAGGTCAAAGATAGCTGAGGCCCCCACTACAAGCCAATTCTCAATGTTTTGACTGAATTATTGTGGTTTTGGGTGATGTGTTAGCCAACATTTTGTTTTATTTTGAAATTTCTGAAAGAAACTAGTTCGAACAGTGACTGCATGTCAGTGACACAGTAAACTGCTATTGCTTGGTCCCGGTATCAGTGAAATCTTACCTTTTCTTAGAGCTTTAAAGAGAGTTTTTATAGTCGTGTAAACTACAAAATAGTTACCAGTTCCCCATGTTTATTTAATGCTTCTAGGCTTGTTAAAGATGAAATAATGCACTCAATAATCTCCGCCGGTGTTGATATTGCGGAAAAATATATTTTTAGATAGGAGAAGAAGGAGGTACACCTAAAAATGATACGGGCACCGCAGTCACCTGTTATTTGAAACTCAGGCTTCCAGCGGCAAACATTGCTCTTGTAGCCAGATATTTTGCGTCTTTCTCTGCTACGTTCAGTCATAATAAAGAACACACTCGATCTGAAGGATTTCAGTGGTATAAGTCGACATGGCAGGAGTGAGGGTTTTATCTACATATATATCGCTGTCAGTTAGGTCATGTATATACAATAGAAAATCTAAGTGCTGTGTCCTTTATGTTGAGTATGTTGACAAAATGAGTATGTAAAATGATTTAAAAAATTCATTAGAAAAAAAATATCACAACCAGACAAAAATCCCTAAAAACAAAGAAAAGACTTCTGTGATCTGCAATAATTTAATTTGAATGTGCTATGTTTCGCCACTCAGGTGGAACTTTCCTGCTGGCTCCATAGATTCTACACAGACAGGCTTCGGCAGCACATTTAGGGCACATCTGTGAGCTGTGGGGCCGCCAGTGTGCGAGAGCAACCCTCCGCACCAGGTTAACAATGGAGTTAAACCCACTCAGATGCCACTGGAAAACTTATCGTATTGCGTCTTGCCCGTTGTGGTCATCGCCTCTGAGCAAAAACAGCGTGATCCATCTCTGATCTATGTATCTACTTGCTTCTGACTACGTTTTCTATCTTGTTCCAGCCGAGTTAAAAACCCCGTCTCTTCAAAGCAGCTCCACTAAAACAGCCTTTGGAGGATGGTCTAGTCCCATATAGCCACTGAGAAATACAGTTAAACCAAACTTTTGACTTTATTACTTCAACAAGATTCATCACTGTATACCTAGAGCAAAACAGTATGTGAAAAAGCCAACATAACCTATCTTGTATCTTTAAAAATTCAAGGAAAACTAAGAAAAATTGCAAAACAAAAAAAAAAAAAAATCACTCTGCCTTGTCATGGGTTTGGTCTTATGAATAAAATATATGCTTGATGTCTGAAACTTTTTTTGTCCTCTTTATTGAGCTTCACATAAATTTTATTATGTATGAATATTAAGGTGAACATTTTTGTACAAATATTCAAACATTTGTATTCAAGTTGGAAAACATACAGTACTAAAAGACGTCAATGTTAATCAGAAGAAAATTTCCTCATTGAGGAAAATATTATATTATTCTCCAGAAGATAAAAGAAAATGATTAGTGCAAAACTCCACATGACCTTACTGTCCTCTGATCTTTAGATTTTAGGATAAATTCAGTGCAGCATGTCTCCTCCCACCCTGTCTTCACAAACACCCCCCAACCCCTACCACCAGTCAGCAGTGGCAGCAGGTGGGTTTGGGGCTACACTCAGGACTGCAGCAGGGCTCAAGATCTGGGTTTTCTCCCTTTGATATCTGGCTTTCTCCAAAGACCATGGTCGCCTCAAACTGCGCCTTGACTTTCTTTATCTGCACCAGCACGGCTTGGATGTCGGGTCTCTCGTCCAGAGGAAGAGGGTAGTGCTCCGAGGGGTCGGCCTCCAGGTCAAAAATGAGAGGTGGATCATGGGCCTTGAGGACCGCAAACTCGGAACAATCTTGGTCAGGGGTGGTAGCACTGTGGGTGGCGCCTAATGGGGAAAAACCATAAAAGAGATCAGCAAGTTTCAGATTGACTGCATAACTCTTGAGTTTTTCTCTCTTTAAAAAAATGCTATTGCTTGTGTTTTGAAAAAAAAACAATTGGTAATATAAAATTATGTTCTGCTCAAATAAATCTATACTTTTTTTTTTTTTGTCATTATACTACTACAAATTTCAGTTAAATTATTGGGAATTCATGACAGACCGACATGAAATATTTTACCACACTTTTGGGGTCAGTTGATTTTGTTCTCCCCTTATTTCCTTAGTCTAGCCATTTTTAAAATCTATTTTCTATAAAGGGAGTGTGGGTGAATCTTTTTTTGAAAATACCTGCTTCATATGTTTAAGAAAACACAAATACTTTGTGCTATACCTAATATTTACCATTTTAAGAACATTTTTATTTGTCAAAATATTGTCCTAATCTTTCTGTAAATACTGCTAGCAGGACACATTTGTACCATTCCTAAATTGCTGCCGTGGGCCAAAAAAAAAAAAAAACCTTTTGAGGATCAAAGACGGCCCTTAGAATGATTTGGACAAGTTTTGACATCCCTGGTTTATTCTCAATTTCTTTAGCTTTTGACCTCTATAGCAACATTCTAATTATCCCCCTTCAGTAAAGCTCATTAAAATAAAGGATTGTGCATGTCAGCTGGACATGTTTCTAACTATGATAACATGGTATGAGAAAAGATTAAGCTTTTCCATTTGTTAACTCACAGCAGAATACAACCAAACACTTACAGATATAAACCGTACAAATCAATGAGCTTTAAAATTCTGAAAGTTTTACATTTTAACTGTGTCCAGGATTTTGGTGTAATTTATTTAGATTTGTATCTAGCATGAATAGTAAATAATTCACGCACATTGATGTTCTCTTTTTTTTAAAACCTTTTTT
This sequence comes from Girardinus metallicus, assembly GCA_903067095.1. Taxonomy (NCBI): domain Eukaryota; kingdom Metazoa; phylum Chordata; class Actinopteri; order Cyprinodontiformes; family Poeciliidae; genus Girardinus; species Girardinus metallicus. The sequence continues at coordinate 23,183 of CAEGAE010031739.1, read as the reverse complement.
GAATAAAGTTGTGAGATACATAAACAATCAATGACTAAAAGTCATTATTTAAACAGACTGATGAAACCATTCATATTTCACAAAAAAAATGCTGCTTTATACTCGGTATACTCTGTGTGCTTTTACCTCTCGTGTAAAAGTGGGCCTTGTACTTTCCCAATCTTACAGCAAACAGGCCGTATTTTTCATTAGGATCTATGGGGTAGAACATCATTGCCTCCCTTTTACTCTGCAAAACAGAGGGTGAGATCAAAGACACACATTATGCTTAAGTCAGCCTGGTTTAAAAATCAGTCTTTAATTAAAGAACACAGAGGACACAGCTGTTACCTTTCCTTTGTGAAAGAGGAGATCTGTCATATCAAATCCATCCAGTATCACCGGGGGAAGCTTGGCTCCAGCCAGACTTGCAATGGTTGGGAGGATATCCAGAGTGCTGGCCATCTCATGGGTCACCCCTTAACAGAAACAGAGCTGCTGTTACTGCAGGCTCATTACAATAAGTACTTTCATACTGACAAGAGATGACTAAGAAGATAAAAACAATATTAATCCTAGCAGTCTGCTCATAAATATAGTAATTAAGGTAATTTGTGATGTGTGATTAAAACCAGTAAAAACATCAGACGTTTTTCTTTTAAGACGTAAGAAAAGGTAGTTTCACTTTTAGTATCCTTACCTGGTTTGATGACCCCTGGCCAGAATGCAATGGCTGGCTCCCTCATGCCTCCATCATATGTTGTACCTTTGCCACATCTCAGTGGGCCTGAGTTTCCACCACGCGACATACGCATCAGTTCAGGCCTACACACAGAAATAATACTCTGTTTAATTATATAAAACATTGTTGAGATTGTTTATACGTTTTCAGTCTCTTGTGGTGTTACATTACAGGAGAACAGATTGCTGTTTGTAATCATTGCTTCTGTAAATTGCAAGTGATTCTGTAACACTAGAAATCACATGTTTTGAGGGTCTCACTTCTCCTTCTTGCTCTATAAAAAGTATGTCTGTCAGTTCATAGCACAAAACTTCCTTAAATGCTTTTTTTTCCAGCTATGCAGCAAGAACATATTTTTAGTCATTTGTTCAAGTTATTTTATGTGGCTAAGTTCATCAGTCGATTCTCATTCCCAGAACAGAGCAAAAGCCATCTAACGTATCACTCTACCCCCTAACGGATCTGCCTTAGCAGTACATGAGAGTTATATTATTCCTAAATATGTTGTTTAGAGATGAACATTACCGCTCTAAACAACAACAAAAATGAAAGGAGAGTCCTTGTAACATTTTTCAAGACCTACTACAACAGCGGGTTGCATTTTTTTAAACACAGTAAGAGAAAAAAATAGACAGGTACTTCTGTATTACTGCCAAAATATCTGCAAAAAAGGTACATGTCTTTAACGTCTCTACTCTTCTACATTTCTTTACCACTACAACCAACCAACCCATTGTCAGCAGTGAAGAACACAAGTGTGTTGTTGATCACGCCCATCTTTTCCAGGGTTGTTATTAGGTTTCCTATTGTGCTGTCAAACTCAAAGAGGGCATCACCAAATGGACCTCTCAGAGAGTGACCTGCTGCTCTGGTACCAGCATACTGAGGGTAGTGAGTGTGCTGTAAGAAAAGCATGACAGAAAATGTAATTAAAGCATTATGTAACATAATGTTTCCAAAGATAGCTAAGAAATATGAAATACTATGTTTATAGAAAAAAATGTATTCTACATTATTTTTAACTAACTCTTGCTGGAATCGTAAAACTTTCTTGCAGTTAAATGTCTGAGAATAATACTATCTTTAGTTTGAGCAAACTCTCAAAACAGAAAAAGAGACTTGAACAGGAAAAACTCAAGAACCTAAGTCTGCAAAAAAATATCAAAGAAAAGGCTGTATTTTTATATTATTAAGAGTCTTATGGAGGCAACAGGCAAATGACAGAAAAACCAATGAGCTTCTTGTGGAAAAAGTACATATTTGATTTGTAACAGACTTTTTTCAACTTACAGTAGTTCCACAGTTTTAATAGAGACAGGCCAAGCACAGAGCTCGCCAACATGCGTCAGTTAAATGTTCAAAGTCTGATCTTTTTACTGTGATGCAATGCAACTTTTGGCTTCAGTCAGACTGCAAACCATTGAAGGTTTAGCCTACGTTCATATGACAAAGACTCCGTGATTACAACTGTTATTAGAGATGCTCAATGCTACAAATTTATTGAATAATCTAATTTTCTGAGAAGCTCAATGTTGGGTTTTATTAGATGTAAATGTGGAAAAATAAAGGATTGGAATACATAGCTCTACGCATAATAAATCTATGATCATACAAATTAAACTTTTTGGATTGAGTCACTGAAATGATTTAGTGGTTCAAAGACAGTTATATTATTAATTACCCTTTCACTGTCTGCAACATACCTAAAGTGTACTAGAAAAATGTTTTTTTCTCAGATCGTTTTATTACTTACATGTGATGGGTAGTAGAGAAAGAAAGGCTGATTTTTCTTGACAGATGCGATTACAAAATTGGTTGCAAAGTCGCTGTACGCCTTTTCCAGATCAAGGAAGTTGACTGGTTGCTGCTTGATCCTATCATTATGGACCAAAGGGACGGTTACTGCTCCAACATCACACAATCCAAAACATTTTACATCTGGAGGGAAACAGGTCAAGTTGTGGCATGGCCCCTGAGAGAAAAGCAGATTTAGATACAGATCATTTAAAATTTATTTTTATTTTATTTTATTTTTTTTTTAGGTTTTGAAACACTAACTCTCCCATACTCTCACCTGGTCGTGAGAGTATGGGATTCCCAAGTACTGGTCAAACCCCTGTTGAATTGGGAGAAATGTTCCATTGGCTCCATAGCCTAAGTGCCACTTCCCCACAGCAGCTGTGGCATAACCCAAAGGTTTCAACACCTCTGCAATGGTGGTCTCATTCAGTGGGAGACCCCCAATGGAACCTGGGTAAAATACACCTGGAAAGATGCCTGAGCGGGTCTGGTAGCGGCCTGTCAGCAACGATGCCCTGAGAAGCAAGCAATGCAATTGAGGTAGTTAGTTAATGCAATGCAATAGGACATCTTTTAATAATGCAGGGAAATTAAAGCTGCAGAACGGGACAGAACTGGTATCCCAAACACTTGTTATATTATCAAATTAGTACAATAAATTGCTTGTTGACCAGCTTGTCATAAAGCGGTGGGGTACCTAGAGGGGCTGCAGACCGGACTGGTGCAGTAAAAATCTGTAAATCGAAGTCCTCCTGCTGCCAGGCGGTCCAGGTTAGGAGTCAGTGAACTCGGGTGACCATAACAGCCCAAGTCCCCAAATCCCAGATCATCTGCGAAGAGGAGCACGAAATTCGGTGGTGAAGCAGAGCAAGTGGACAAAACATAGAGAACAAGGCAGGTGAAGAGCAGGTAAGCCATTCTGAGCCGTCCTCTAACTCTGTAAAGAAAAGGAAGTGACTTTCAAAGCAAAATCAGTGCGGCGTTTGAGGTGCCTCGGAAAAAGCCGAGAACATTTTAAATCATGTAAATTACAGAGACCTAGATCAACTAACATTACAAATATCTTTACTTTTAATTACTAGAGCTTTCCACCTGTATTTAAATAAGCTCACCCATTCACTAAAAATCTTTAAATTGCATTTCCAAATGTTTCGCTGATGAAGAACATCAAAATAGAGAGTTGGAGTTTAGATTTTAAATTAATGTTAAAAATCCCTGTCCAATAGTAAATAAAGGATTTAAAATATATTTAAAATAAATCATACAAGCTTCATAGAGACTCAGATTTATTTTTCTTCCTCTGAAGCAGAATATCCCGATTCAATAAATACGCAAAAACAAGTCACATGGTTGTTCGCTGTAGCTTTGAGCGCGTGACATCAGAGGTTGATGGGAACTGTAGTTTTTTCCGCACAACTGAACTGGCCAAAGTAGATACACTAGTTTTTCTGGTCCTGTCTGCCAAGCACTTTGATTTTATCCATGCACACCAACTATACTTTTGACAGCTGGGTTTCTTATTCTAGAACAGTCCAGAATGTTTGCGATATTTATCTGTTGTCAAAGTTAAGTGTAGAAGGTTTTGCCATGTCAAATTGTTTGCTTTTATTGTAATATAGTTAACAATAATAAATTAGAATGATATTTACATACCTTCATATACAATAATATACATTATTAAGCAGGGTGTGTAATGATGTAATAATGTATTACATCATTACAGTGGCACATTTGGTAGCACTATTGCCTCTATTGTCCTGAGTCTGGGGACAGTGAGGTTAATATGTCTCTCTAAATTGTATGAGTGTGTGTGCATGGTTGCTTGTCCTGCCTGTCTTTGTGATGTCCTGCAATATGGACTGAGGACTAGTCCAGGGTGTACCCTGCCTCTTGCCCAATGTTCAGTACAGATAGGCACCAGCCCCTCTGCAGACCTGCAAGAATAAATGGGTACAGACATTGGATGAATAATAATAATTCAACTTTCTGTAATGAGCACATCATTATAAACTCCAACCTTAGTAACTAACTGGTTCCTTCTGTATCCAAATTCTCCACGATCTGCTTAGAATGAGCTCTTTTGTTCACCCTGGTCATCTAATATTTTGCTTTCCTCTTGAATAAAGTTAAGCCTGTTGGTGATGCTTTAGTCCAAAGTTTTCCACTGATTCAGGTCGACATATGGCCAATTCCACAAACACAAGACAAATAGACCATTGACAGTGTGGTGCAGAACTCATCGGCATGTGCAGAATTGGACGTCACAGATGATTTTGGAATGTAAAAAGAATACAGGGCTTGTTTACTTTGTGTGTTTTCAGGAGCAAACATCAGTGAGGAGGAGAGATGGTGAAGACTGAAAAGGGTGCACCCCTGCATTTGCACAGGGTGGCATAATGTTAGACCAAAAGAGAGATATGATTTAAATTAATCATTCACTTGTTATTCTCAAATACAGGCTTTGTGGGGTTTCCTGCCTGATCACTCTGTTATGAAATTTTAAAATGTCTTATTTATTGGTGAAAGCAAATCCTGACAAAAAACAATTGATGTTGACATTTTAATGTTGGCTGTAGGTTGAGTTAGGTGACCAGCAGCTGTGGCTATGGTTAAAATAACTTTAGAAATTAATGTGTGCCATTGCAATGTCTTCTAAAGTCATACATGTAAAACTGTGTGTGCCTTCATCTGCCTTTCATTTGGCTTACATGCTGTCCACTGCCACAATCTAGCCTCGGGGAAATTGATGCTTTTGATTTATCATTCACTTTCACATCTCTCCACAGTGATGACCTAGATTTAGAAGCCGCTGTGCATTTGTGAATTTGTTTGTGTAAGTTGTGGAAGGTGGGGGAGAGTGTGTAAGAGTGTGGAGAAATAAAGTATCTAAAAAGACACAATGGGCGTAACTTTAACATTGCGTTTATTTTCTGCTATTCTCTTTCAAGTAAAATGCTTTGTTGTTTCAAAAAGAGAATTTTATCAGCATAAATTTGATGCGCGCATCTTTGTGTTTCTCCAGCACTGTACAATTGTGTATATTGTGATCTGTTAGGCTACCACTAAACATTTGCAGTTATGTACACTGAGCACGCAGAGAGGAATTAGCTGTCTGAGGAATTGAAAAGGAATTAGCTGGGGCATGCAGGAGCAACAAAGGAAACGTCACAGCCTCTGGGAACTTTTGAAGAACTATTTCACCGTTGGAGCTCCTGTCTTCTAATCTTCTCAAAGACACTCGTAGAAACATCTCTGCAGGGAATGATGTGACTGTGGAGCATTGCAGAGGAGGCTCCCATATTTCTGAACAGATGTCTTATTTAAAACAAGGACAACTATTAAAGATTTCATACTCAGTAAGACCACCTGGGTGATGAGTCAATAATTACTCCATTACCCTTTTCTAGAAAACATAGTGGCTGCCATAAATAGGAACAAAAGATGAATAATTACTGTTAAGGTTTCGAATCCATTAATTACCTGTGAGGTTGTTTTTCATTGGAGGTGTAAACATTTCATGAAGAAGAACAAAGAGAGCCACTGGACAGACATAAGAGCTGATGCAGTCCACTAGACGTGTCTTTAGTGTGTTTCAGTATGGGGATGACTGCTCTGACCTTTTCATGAATAGTAAATGAAAACTGTTGTTGGTGACGAGCATCAAGCAGAACCAGTAGTGTGAAGCAGCGAAAGCTGTGAAAGGGCTCTCAACCTTTTGTCTGAGTGCAGGTGGGTGTAAATCTGTGTGTTTCTATGACCCAACACTAGTTACGCTTGTTGTGTATGGATGTTTCCATAGGAAGTTTTTGTAGCAAGTATGTACAATTATGTTGTATGCATTTTTCAGATGAAAGTACATTTTGCATTGCAGTTCGAAATCAAAATCCCAGAGTCTGACGGAAGAGTGGAGAACAACAGAATTTAATTTGCTTGAGGTTCAGAGAGAAGATCTTCACAGTCGGTAATGATTTGGGGAACCAATAGAGCAGAATAGAAATATCCTTTATTGTTCCAGAATGGGGACATTTCTGTGCAACAGCAGCAAAGTAAAAAGGCAATCAAAGCAAGTAGATTAAAACAAAGACTAAAATAAGCAATAAATAAAAAACAGAATAAAGAAGAAAAATACTACACAGTAAGAGAAAAATTTCAACATAAATATTGTGTAGCTAAAAATAAAATAAAAGTAACATGCCCTAACGTTATATTAGGGCACGTGCAAATATGCAGCTGAGTAGGTTAATTTATAAATGTGCAAAATGCATGTGTATTTAAGCATTAAACAGACAATTTACAATAAGTGACAATTAAAAACTGTGCAACAGCAGAAATGTGCTGATAGCAGAATGTTACTCAGAATGAGTAAAGCTGTACAGATACTAGAATATGCGTGAACCCTTAGTGAGTTTGTTGGGAGCAGTGATGGTTATCAAGTCTGACAGCTGCTGAGTGGAAGAATCTCTGATAACGGTCCTTTGAGCATTTCAGATGAAGCAATCTGTCACTGAGGGAGCAACAGCTTCATGTGTCGGGTGGGAGAATCTGTCCATCAGTGACGTAATTTTAGTCAGAGTCCTTCTGTCTCCCACCACCTGCACTGGGTCGAGGGGAAATCTTAGCACAGAGCTGTCCTTCCTGATGAACTTATCTAACCATTTCCTCCCAGATATATTTCTGCTCCAACAGACAAAACCATAAAAGGTTACTCTGTCACCACAGAGTCAAATAATGTCTGTGGGGTAGTAGTCTTCTCAGCCTTCTCGGCTGGTACAGTCTGACCCTTCCTTCAAAGAGTGTCAGGGTTGTGAGTCTAGTCCAGTTTATTGTCCAGATGAACACCCAAGAGTTCGCCATCTTAAAGTTCACTCCCTGGATGATCACCGATGCCAGTGAGGTGAGTCTGCACCTGCAGAAGTTTATGTCAACTCCTCGGTTTTAGCAGTGTTGGTCAGGTTTTGGTTCTGATGGCACCAGTCCTCAAAGTCCTGAGTCCACGGACTGTACTGTGAGTCGTCCTCAGCTCAGATGAGGCCCACTAGAGTGATCAGAGAACTTTTCCAGGTGGCAGTGTGTGGAGTTAATGGACAGTGAGGATGACAGCACAGTTCCCTGTGGGGCTCCCATACTGCTGATCATCCTGTCAGAGACTCAGCCCTGTGTCCTCACATACTTAGGGTGGCCAATGAGGTAGTTCAGTATCCAACACCTCCTTTACTTACTGTAGTTTCACTGTGCTTATAAGGAAGATGAATTAAACACCACCCAACAATGCAGACGAGCAAAATCAAATGGGGCCTACTTGCCCCTCAGCAAAGCCACAGGCTTATTGCCTCAATTTCATGCAGGATTGATGCCATAACTTCTGCAAAATGAGAACCAGCTAAGCACTGTATACTGTATGTATATACAGCACAGTACATGGACAGACATACTTTTGACTAGGCCAACATTTAAACTATATAAATTAATTGCTCTTATATAATATTCTAATTTTCTGGGAAACTGAATTTTGACATTTCATTTGCTGTATATCATTTTGAGTAATAGCAACAAATGTAATAAGTGTTTGAAAAGCATACATCTGTATATAATAAATGCACTGTAATTTAAGGTTTTTATAGAAGTTTGACTGTTTGCTTTATGCACACATATATTAATAATTATTTAAAAGGAGTTTACATGCACATAGCTAGCACATTCAGGCAGATGGAGATGTAGGTGCAAATAAAAACTGCAGAGCTGATATAGAAAACATAGTCCACCTAAACAGACGGTAAAAAACAGAAACCTGCAGGAAGTCTCAGTCCCCACCTCTTCTCTCCTTACCACCTTTGTTTCTGCCTATGATGTGTTCACAGCTTATTGCAAATTTGGTTTCACAATAGATGCACGAAGGAACTATCTGGAAGATGAAGGAGTAAAGAAGCAACAGCAAGTCGGTGTGAAAAACTGTTCTCAGTTATTTTCTCTTTATTGCTTTGTCTTTCTTTGACATTTGACAAGGTGTCAACTGTGTGAACCTGTGAGCTAAACTGTGAAGTGGAAGTCAACATGACATGGTGCAGGTAGTACTGTTTGACACAAGTGGGCGCCATTAGATCACAGTTCCTCTTGACTACTTTAAAGTATGGATCCTAACAGACTCTCCAAGAAGAAAGATAATATATTTAAATAATTGCTCCAGCTCAGCAGACATTGTCTTGTAAATCTCTCCTTCCTGACAAAACTATTAGATTTACTCAACAGAAAATAGGTTTTTGCTAGGCAACTAATATCTGTAGTATCTGTTTAATTGCAGTGCTGCAGTTAGTAAATTAGCTTTTTCTTGTGCTAAATTATCTCAGAGCCAGACGTACAGACATATAAATGAGCATAACTTCTATTATTGTGCCCTCATGTGAATGCATTTAAGCTTCCAGCTTTAAAGTATCCGCTGTGATAGTGATAAATACAAGCAACTCATACAAAAATAATTATATATTTGTGGGTTTTAATTTAGTATTACCAAACAAATCATGTCTCATTATAACAAATAACAGTTATTACGCACATTATCACCACATAGTAAGAAAATCATCAAACTGAATGCAAACTGATTTGCATTCATTACATTTTATGCAACATGAGATTTTTCTTACAATCTGCTGCTTTAATAGGGATCAGCTGGTGTTCTAACTATCTGTGCTACCCATTAATCCACCCTACCTGCTCGTAATGCTTATGCACACATCGATGCTGCTTACTCAGCAAGTTTCTTATTAATACATCCTACCTGTGCACTAGTACCGACAGATAGACATAGCTACGGAAGAGGATTAGGGCCACTGAAAAAAAAGTCAGAATTCTGAGAAAAAGTCAGAATTATGGGAAAATAGTCAAAATTCTGAGATTAAAGTCAGAATTCTTTTTTTTAAAGGGGCCCTAATCCTCTTCCGTAAATAGCTATCTATCCATGCTACAGTAGGAAAATATGACTAGGTAGCACAGATAGTCAGAACACCAGTACACTCTCAGTCATTGTTATTCCAGCTCCTGAGCAGAGGGAGCTGCAATAGAAAACATCCTGGCAAATAGAGGTACGTTGGCACAATAGAAGCTGGATCAGAGCACCGAATTATGCAATGAAATCTGACAGGCCTCCATTGAGCAACATGAGCTGAAGAACTCATAAATGTTTGAGAACCTGCTGGGGCAGTATGCACTTTTGTCAACGTTCTCAGCTCACACAGCTTCACTCTTACTGAACCAAATGCAGTGAAGATATTATGGTCAAATTAGGTGTTTTTGGATTTCCTCCTCAGTTACACTAATTCTCAAACAGTATGAGGAAACACTTACATTTGCACTCATCATAAACAAGCAACAATGTCATAATAAGCTTGGGCTGTTGATTCATTTGAACTATTCTTTTTTTAGGACTGAATAATCATAAAACTTATTTTAATTTATTAAAAAAAAATTTAATTAGCTGCACAATTTTGAATTGTGCAACTAATTTGAATGACTGTAGATATTTTGTAAATCGCACACTGTCAATTATAAACATACAACTTATATTTGGTTAGATACCTTTCTGCAAGCTGCACCTGAACCGTTTAAGTTTGGTTGCCAGCAAAATGCTTCTGGCATTCTTCCGGGTGGATAGTTTACCTCTGTTCTTGGGAAAAATTTGCAAACATCATTCAACTAGTTTTCTGACACACATTTGGCTTTTAAATCGAATTTTCACAAAGACTGGAGTCGGCGTTTTGGAAAGAATATTCTAGAAATTTTATGTCAACATACACTATCGATTTTTTTTTAAACTGATATGTGGTTGGGATCATTGTTTTGAAGAAAAAAGTATTGCTTTTAGTCATCTGACTGAATTCTCAGCATCAGAATAATGGAAAATAGTTAGAATGTACAGGATGTAACCAGATGAAAAACAAATATATCATGATATACAAACTGCTGGAATACCAGTGTCTCTCACCACACTTAGGCATTTTTTACATCATCATGAGAGAGTGTGGAGCAAAAAGGAAGAATCTGCTTTAAAATGGAAATGATCAAAAAAAAAAAAAATGCATCAGCCCACATAGACAAACCAAATGCCTTCTGTAAAAATGTTTATGGTTGGAACTATTTGGCCTTTGTGGCAATGTGAGTCTTTCAAGTTAATTCAGTTCAATTCAATTCAATTCAATTCAACAACAAATGTTTGACAGTAGTTTACAAAATAAACAGATCCAGAAAAAATTGATAATTAAGTTCAGCTATGCAGAAAGATTCAACGTTCCATTTCAACCCTAGTTTTTAAACTATACATATGGCCAAGAGGTAAAAAGTTGTTTTAAACTAAGGAAACCCAGCCAATTGCATCATGTCACACACTTTGCAACAATCCCTCCTCCTAAATGGTTATGCGGTAACAGTGGACATTTGCTTGCATCAAGTTGTTTACTTTGCAGCAATCCACTATGCTGAGGATGCATGTGGAGACACTGGAAAAGAAAACATGCTTCTAACAGGAAAAATATTCTGATCTCATCTTGGGCACAGTTCAGAGCCAGTTGTAAAATCGATGTGTTCACACAGAAAAATGACCTTGAATACACATAAAGACTCATTTTGGAATATAAAAAACAGTTAAAATAAGTTTTGGAACGGCCCAAACCTCAGTCACAGTGAACGGTTTTTGGACTGTATTTCAAACCACTATCCATGCCAGGAAATAAAACAAATGTACTGAGGTTGGCCATTTCTAATTGAAAGAGTGGTCAAATAATCAGTCTTGTGGTCAAATACTGATCTGGCCAATTACAACTGGCTGTCAATCTGGGAGCATGTGTGCATGTATGTCACTTTTTGTATAAACTCCCTCTTCTCCCTCTGAGGTAATCATGACCTAACTTTGTAACCTTTTTCTCTACAACGGCAAAATGTTATAAAGAGAGGCAGCTGGATCACCTTCATGCCCATTGCCGTCCTTCAACTAGCCTCCGGCTGTCGCCTGTCACAACAGTGCAAAGCTGCTTCCTCAAATGATTTATTCCATCTCAAACTGACTCTTACATCACCCCTGCTCTTGTTATGGCAAAAGAGGGACTTTAGATAGATACAGAGATGACTGGAGATTAGCTAGCTTTTCCAAGTGAGATAACATTTACCCAATTTGAAGTTTCTTCTACACCGGAGATTGAAATAGATTATGCTATAGGCTTAACAAAAGGCTATTGTTAGTGTTACACAAATGCCTGATTTGTGATAAAATGTGAAGTTTTATCTTGATCCCTTTGTGAATTCTTTAACTAACCTTGAGATGGGTTGAGTTTGTCCTCAGGGATAAAAATATTCTGCTTTGTCTGTAAACAGCACTGTCTGAATTCATTATAATCTGCCAAGACAGTTTTTTTATGCAAAGGCTGCTGTTGAAAGCAAATGAGAAATTTCAGCATTTTGCGACTCAGATTTTGAAATGTCATCATTTTCTGATCCTAAATGTTCACATTCAGCTCTCCAACCTTCATGAGACATTGAACATGTTTTGCCTTCCTCTCTGTTGCCTTCTCTTTCTCTGCACATGCGTGGCCTTCGCGTTATCCGGGGCCTCACAAATATTTCCGCTTAATTTTTCTACACTTTGTCACAGGAAAACTGCAAACCTTAAAGTAAAGGTTTGGTCTTCATAAATGCAAAGTGAAATATAGTTTTGAATGTTTACCATATCCTTACAAAGTGTGGCATATCTTCTATTCAACCCATTTCCTCTGGCCGAATGAGAGGCAAATAAACATTTTTGGTCTGCAAAATAATATATATGTGAGGGAGATTAACTCATCATCCTACTCAATGAAAAATTGTGGTGGCAGCATCATGCTGGGGATATGTTTTTCTTGAGCAAGGACAGGGAAGCTGGAAAGAGCTGATGAAGATAAATGGAGGTAAATAGAAAACGTTCCTGGAAAAAAAACATAAACAGCCTGCAAAAGACTTGAAACTGGGGTGACTCACCTTCCCACAGGACCACAACCTCTTACCATTACAGCCAGAACTCAGATGAAATAGTTTAGATCAAAGCATAATCATATTCAATGGCTCATCCAAAGTCCAGACTTTAACTGAGAATCTGTCACAAGTGTTAATATACAATGTGACTGAGATTAAGACATTTAAAAAATAATTAGCTGACAGTCTCTGCTCATCTGGTAGAGATATGTCACAAAAGTCTTGCAGCTGTTATTGCATTGAAATGTGGTTCTACTGTACAAAAATCGCAACACAAATTATTCATCATGCAACAACAAACTGAATTTTAACAGATGTAAACAGTAAAGCGTCTTCTGCAGAAGTTGTAAAGAAATAAGTTAAGACATTTTGTTTTACCATGCCAAATCTTTCCAAGGTTACAGTCGTGGGGTAGATCCCTCCTAATGACTTTCCTGCTACAGTGTTAAAGCAAAAAGCCTGAGCTGAATTCATGATTGAGGGTTTATCTAGATCGACTGTCAGGAGATGTAACTTCCTCTGCAGCTCATTCGGAGTACAAGGGGGACCTGATAAAGTTAGGAACAGATAATATGCTAATAAAAAGCCAAGAGACTTTATACGTAAGTCATTATGTATCTAAGGTATGTAGCCTACAGAGAGATGTGTTTAATTTGTTATTTGTTGAGTAGTTGAAGTGTTGCCAGTTGCTATTTTTAATAAGAACACTTTATAATATAATTTTTTTTCAACATTGGCTTAATAATGTGAGAAACAATGCAGTGATGCATAACAATATAATTGTAGCGTTTCCATATGAGAAGCAAAACTGAACAAATGAAAGTACTACAATTCAAGAGACTGAAAAAAACCTGAATAAACAGTTATGAAAAGTTGCTTCATTCTGTAAAGAAGAACAAATTTTAAGGTTTAAACATATTAAGACAAAGCTGCAGCTTTTAATGAATTATGTCAAATGAATTATGTTTCTCAAGTGCTGGTATAAAAATGCATCACATTATGATTTTTCTCTGGTGGTTTGTGGTATTTTAGTTTAATAGATTTAGTTTAGTAGATGCAAACAAAGACAAATTCCACTGTAATTCTTTTCATTAATTCAATTGTGGAGCGTTCAAACATCATACTAAAACATAATGTATGATGATTTATGAGACATTCAAATGAAAATAATTTTCCTCTAATCACACTTTAGAGCAATTTGCATAGTTTCAGCTAAAAAGCTGCAAAACTTTGTTGTTTCTATTAATTTGACAGTGTCCTCTTCCTTGCACACTTCCTAAATGTTCAACAATCAGGTGAGTTCAAATAAAAAAGATGCTAATCGGACTTTACAAATAAGAGAATTTTAATGAAAATTTTCTCTCAACATACTTTTATTTACAATTTTACATGCTAGCTTGGTTCTATACAGTGCTTTAATTTGTTGCTTTTTAATTTTCTTACTGCATAGAGTGCCTTCTCTGACTTCGCTCATGGAGAAAAACATAATTTTCCACTTTATATACAACTCCAGCGCTGTTTAGATTTAATCACAGGAAAGTCAATCAGTCAAAGGAGAAGATATGAACATAAGCTAGTATAAAGTTTCTAATTACACTCTTGAAACAAAGTTTGCATGCCAATCCATTAGATACATCGCTTTGAGGAGTCCTTACAGAGCCTAATCTCTCTCTTTGTTAAATGGGTATTTAGGCTATCATGCTTCATATCTGTTCTGATACGACGGCGTTCCCGGGGTCGGCCTCCAAGCAAATCTTGCCTCTTGAATCAATTACCACTCCAGTGCCCACAAACCTAGATCCCATTTCTCTGTGTCACGCTCGATAAAACCTATTCCTTTTCTTTCCACACACTGTCCATCTTTCAGTGCTGGAACTGCTTTTCATTTCTCTCATAGATCTTTAAAGTGTTGTCCATTTCACATTTTGTGAATTGACTCAGCTGCTCCAACTACTCTAAGATAATTCCTGTGAACACGAATGTCTTCAATCTGGACTTGCCATGCAATTGTAAAAACTGAACAGTCAAACGGACAGCAGAAATACATAAATGAATAAACAAGATATATTTTTTGCACTTATCTGACACTGTTCAAAAAAGCCAAGCAGATGCAGCAGCAGTTAAAACACTGGAAACTGTGTTTTTCTATCCCAGTGAAAACTTGGATAGAAGTATTAAACTGGTGTAGATTCAAAAGAGCAGGACCTATTTTCAGATACAGTTTGATGCATTTTTGTAGCTTTTCTCATGTAATATCTCATGTACATGGGGCTTGCTTAATTATTAGGGTGATTGCACTCCTGTGGTTCAGTCTTACTGTGAAAATTTAATGTGATTGAATTTCTAACTTTAATATTTGGCAAAGACGATCTTTATTTAGAAATAAAAATTTGCATAGCACCATCACTATGCCGTCCTGTTTATGTTGTGATGTGAAAAAGTATTTGCCTCTTTACAGATTTCTTCCAGTTATGTTTGTCACTTAAAACAGACAAACATATTTGTAGTACATACAAAAAGGTTTCCAAATAATGAAAACTGCATTATGTATTTGTCTTATATTAAAATGTTGTGAAAGAAACGCAAGAAAAGCAAAAACAGAAGAAATCTGTGACCTCTAATTTTTTTTTTAAATGAAACTATGTTGTTTTTTGTTAAAAAATTATGAATACATATTATGAGGAATAGCAAAATTATAAAAAACATGTCTCACTTTATTCGTTCAAGAAAATGACCAATAAAACTCAATAAGCTATCCACCGACTGTGTGCTTCCTGAGTTTTTAGTGATCAACTTTTGCTGAGGCAGCAACCACAGCTGCCCAGAAACTCTTTGCAGAGGCGTATTGTCCTTCCCCATTGTAAATCTCACATTTGAGAAAGACCCACAAGTGCCCAGCACAATTTAGGCGAGGAAAAGAAAGAGCCCAGGCCATTATTCACTCAACTCTGAGGCCAAGTTCTCCCCTAGTTAAAAAGTGGAATAATTGCCTGTAATGGAACATTGTCTTGAATAAAGATTACGGGCTAATTGGGTGCTGCTGAATTCTCCTTTAGCTGCAGCGATAGACCGGCTCATGTTTGAAAATGGCAGCCCGTGGTTTTTCCCACTCCACCATGCTGCTGAAACTCCACCGCAAACGGTGAACCATTAGTGATCCAGCCTTAGGCTCATCTATTTGGTTCAACAGAAGTCACTTTGGGTATAAAACCTTTAAAAAGATCCTCAGGTACTTCTTGACCTAGTTTGAACCCAGTTGTGTAATTACGTTTCTTCCTTTCTTATACGTAAGTTTCATACTTCAACTTATTGACAAACTAGTCAGGATGCTGATCTGATTTATGATTGAACTGCAGAAAAATGAGCACATTGTGAGATAGTGTGAAAAATGTACAAGTGTTGTGAAAGTATGTGTAAATTCCTCTGAGCAGGTTTATCTGAAACCTTGTCAGTACTTAAATAACTCTTGCATCTTTGCTGATTTTTTTTTTCTATGTTGTTTAAACACAAGAGTTCGTTTTTTTTTTTTTTTCAACTTTTTCATGCTTCTTTTTTATCCTTCAAATTTATACTCCAGAATTTTTTTCAAAGAAAAAGCTGCCACATATGGTGTTATGGTCAGGTTCAATCACTGCATCGAAAATCAATCAGAGTCAAAAGAAAACCACAGAGGAACACAGATGAAGAGCACTTTAAAAGATCTAAAGAAATTCAGAAGCTGGTGAAGCAAATCCAGAAGACATTTTATTATTTGTATCTGCCTTTGAGGTAACTGTCTGGATGGAAAATTTAACCTCACTTCATCTTCATGGTCTTATTAAGAACGTACCATTAAATTTCCCCGTTTATCTCATTCTATTTAACTACGCATACTTTATGGACTATTTTTTATTTTTTTTTATTTTTTTTTTAGGAATTTCATGTCAATAGCCCCCTGCAACTTCCAAAATAAGATAACTGTGCATAATTTAGAGAAAGGTAAAAAATGTCTAATAATTTTTCTGCCTGTATGAGTATGACATTTGCATACCCTGTTTGCCTAAAGATGCTGACGAGGAGCTAATTTTAAACAATGGTCAAAGAAATACAGAAAAGACCTTCACCCAGGTGTACACATACTGACAAATATTTATTTGTGTGTTAAAAACATTTAATACGAATATTTATGATGAAACTTCTAGTTAATGATTGCTTAACCAAATTAAAATTAAGGAAGCAGAAAAGCAAATGGGTATATCCAGCATAAATGTTTGACTCGCAGTTGAAGAATGAAGCATGTAGTGCTTCATTGCATGTAATGTCTGTAGTTTTTATCACAGTTTACCTTAGCCTGATCTGGGCTGATGGGATATGTTGTGCAGTTTGCATGTATGTACACCACTTGACACTGATCAGCTGAATGAGCTGCAGCTTTCCTTCAAGGTCATCCTTGTCAAATTTAGTCAGCATTGTTCTGTTTTACTATGAATATGTAAATTGTCTTTTTGTCTCTTTGGGTGCTGTTTGAGATGAGATCAATTTGAGGCTGGAGTGGATTTACTCGCTGACTGTTAAATACCCAGAAAGCTCATTGACATGAGTGACAGCTGCTGCCCTTCACAGGTAGAAGAGTGAGAAGAATAACAGTCCGTTTGGGCAAGCATATGTAAATATGTGAACCAACAAAGCAATAACTTAAGGGAAGTAATTATCACCTGTAAATGATCAATTTTCTTGTTGAAAAACTGCCAACCAGAAAAAGTGAATCTTACTGACTTTTGAGAGGGAAGATGGGCAGAGTGCAGACATTTACTGGTTAAAAAAAAATAAATAAAGTGTCTAGATTCCTCTCGAGCACACACAGACCATTCCTCAATAATTCATGCAGGTGTGGATTACCTCTGCAGAGAGGGAGAGTTTACATTCAGGTAAAAAGTGATCCATTTCACCCAATCTACCACCCCATTTCCTCTTACAACTTTCATCTCCATCAGACCCCCTCAGCTGTATCATCCCAATTTGACCCTACAGGAAAGCCTTTGAATCTTCCTCACGATGAAACATGCACGCACCAACACACACTGGGAGCTAATGACCAGACAGCTGGTCTCCTTCTTCCCCTCACAGAGGGGGCATTCAGTCCCCCCTGCCTCTGTCTGGTCTGTTCTGGCTTGGATCAACGTGACTCAGTTAAGTCAGTTCATCTCCCTTTGAATAGTCAGGTATTGTTTCACACCAGGATCCTTTTACCATTGGCAACAAAAAGAGGCAGACACACATAGCTGCTTCACACACATACACACACACACACACACACAAGAACAGGCTGGGGATCAAGTCTGAAAGCAACAGCTACATTTTTCCCCAGGCGTCTGCCTAGAAAGCTGAGGGAAAATCACTTTTTTTCCAGGATATGACTGACCTTTTCGACCTTTCGTCACGGAAGCAGGAGTTTGACGCCTTTTGTTTAGTTTTGTTGTATTTTGACAGAACCATTTGTTCTTTTGTTTATGCATATTTATAAAGTGAAGCTGCTGGTGGAACTCGGCTTTGCTACCTTCTCCTGCGGATTGGAGCTGTCTCCACAGGTAAGAGAGAGAACCTGAGGAATTCGAAAAAATGGCTGTTATTTTTTTCACTTTTGTGATATAACATTTCGATTTAATACTAATTCCCAAAAATATATAATAAGTAAGTGTAGTGTTCAGAAAAAATATATTTTTGCCAAAATTATTTAACTTTAATACTTCCATTACAGGTTGTTGGGATTATGGGTATATTTTGTCTTCTGAAAAAAAAAAAAAGCCTCAAAACCAGATTTGCAATAGGTTTGTAAAACCTCTTGAGATACAATAAATTATAATTACATATGAACATACTGCCATTGTATAAAAAAATCCTATTTACAGATTGTTCTTCTGAGATGTCTTCACATAAATCTATTAAACTGAGCTTTGTTGATTACATTGGTTAAATAAGAAACACACATTATACAGAACATCCTGTGTTGGTACACCAGTGTAGATTCTCAGTTATTCTTGAAGGGAGAATCGTAAGGGCTTTTAGAACGTCACAACTCTTCCATATTTCCTAACGATATTACACCTCTCGTCCAAAAGACTGCTTCAGTTCTGAAAGGTGTTTTTTAGTTCAAAAACATCAAATATTTCATCAACTCAGTGGACAACAATATCAAGTTTTCTAGAGAGAATGTCAAAGAGAACCAGCTAACTGTTTTTAGAGTATTTAGTACACATTGAGAGAGGTGTAGGTCTGTTATACGAAGTCTTTAGAAAACCTCTACACATGGACTATTTCATAATTTTTGAATGTCACCAACAATTGGGATATGAAAGGCCATGAAAAATTTGCAGCACCCAGAAAATAAGGCCCCACAAGTATGAAAGGAAGGAACAACAAACAAAAGCATACCAAGAAAGTACTTCAAGCTCTTGAGTCACCATTTAAGTTGCCTCTCCACTGCAGGAATTGCCTGCATTTTAATTCAGTCAGCTTGCAGTTTATCCTCCTCTGGAGGCCATGTTCACTGTTTACTTTAAATTTTTGACAGGAGTTCTGTATTTTTGTCTGTGAACACATTTAAACCCAGCCACCTGTGCTGAATATTATAATGTTTTACATAATTTTCATTAAATACAGAAATACAAAAACAGCATCCTTAGTGGAAATATTTCATTAGTATCACATTTGGCAACTCCACAGAGAGGAATTAAAAGAGTACCGCTTTCATCAAAGAATTTTTAAACAAATACTAATGGGTTAAAATATTTTAAGTTTTTATGTACTGCGATACCAATGAACTACTCCCCTGAATTTTTGATCGTTAACCAATTACAGGTTTGATTAGAGAAGACATAGCAGTAGCTATGTGAATGGTATTCTATGTGACATATCTCTTAGGCTTAATTATTAAAATATTTCTAGAGTATTAAAAACTTCTTTTGCGTTAGAAAGTATTTTATTTTAGTTTCAGAGCTTAACCGCATAAACAATGTCTTTAGACAGCCGATAGTAATGCTGTTCAGATCTCTTCCTTTTTACTTTCTTCCCAGGAGTTAGGATCGGAGTTAATTTAAAATCAACTCTACCTACACATTTTTAATAGTTTGGAGTGCCAGTCTGTTGCCTATATAATGTGAAACAATGAAAGATTAAAGATCTGTCAGTATTATTTCACTGAGTTTTCTTCCACTACTTTTTCTTCCATAGTCTTAAATTCTTCATCTTAAACTGCTGTCTGTCTGGCACATGCATCATGTATTCAGTTGCAGCTTGAAACTTCAAAACACAGGAAAAACATAAACGACAACATCTCCTCCATCTGTAGTGTAGTAGATCATCTGAATCAGGTGTTCTTAAACAAGCAGAAACATTGCAACATATTTAACTTTTCAGACATTACATCAGTGGTTCCTACACTTTTTCTCCTGGGCCCCCTCAGTGTTTTCCAAACATTTTCTGCCCCCCCCCTATGTATTACAAATAGGGAGAGTTAGACTCTGGTTGTCTGGTTGAACGATGTGAGTCCGAGACGGAGGGGAGAAGGTAGAGAGATTCTTAGAGACTCCCTGTTATATTCTTCCATCCACTCAAACACCCCCACCCCAACCCCACAGCGTTCATCGTTGTTTTTGTTTTTTTTTCCATTCATCTATACCGCCCCCCTAGGGGGCACGCCCCACATTTTGGGAACCTCTGCATTACATTAAGTTATAGTAATTGGTGCACAGCTTTTGTTTGTCTGCACTGTAAAAAGTCAACAGATCTTAAATTTATTGGCTCAACATGCCATCTACCGCTTCTCTGCTTTTATTCCTGTTGCCCTCAGGGTTTCTGCTCAACTCCCCCATCTGTTTCAATTACCTTTAAGCTCAGAGGTCAGCCACATGGACACAGAACCACAGGTGCACCTACAATGTTCAGTACTTTCTCTTTCCCTCTCACTGCTGAACTGCAATTGTCTGAATCAGGAAATTGTCATTTATGTCAATACTATTTGTGGGGTACTGGGATGATTTCACTAGCAAGGACCATGGCACAAATATATACGTTTAAAGATTTATTGATGAATGAAGGCGGGATGAAGGGATGGAGGAATGAGGGAAGAGAGAGGTGAGGGGAGAGAGGGATGAAGGGTTGAATGATCTTGATTTGGTCATCTGGGGAGAATGATGGAGGGCTTGGAATGTGAAGACTGAGTGGGGGTGTAGTCTTCAGGAAACAGTTCCTCTTATATATTCCCGAGCCAAAATAGGATCCCCAAAAGAGTCTGATTTAAATTGAACAGAGAAGAGAATGGGCTTATAATAATCACTGATGTTGTTGAGGACCCGTGAACGGTACACTTGTGATGACCAGCGAACTAAAACTTGAACCGTCTGATTGGAGATAGCCTGACTGGATGTTGAAGAGGTGGCTCCTATGCTAAAGAATGGGTGGAATAAGGTTTGAGATATGCCAGACTTTACTTAAATGGCTTGAGAACCAGACTTAAGTGGCTGGATTACGGGATTCTGTGATGAGGTGTGGACCTTGAAATGAAATGCTGCTGAAATGCTGATCTGAACATAAAGATTGGCTCATATGGGTTGAGGATGGAAGAGATGAATTGACGAGAGAAAGCAAACTGATCAGTTAACTTCTCTGAAGAGTAATATCTAAATTTTATAACTGAATGATGATACCTGAAAAGCATGGGTGAATGAAGAATTGTGCTTGAAGAGATAGAACAGGGGAGTCAGTTGCATATTATTGAAGACTGTGGAATTGGAGATGGATGAGTTTCTGAATCTGAAGCAGGGTGTCGGAATTTGCAGATAGAAGATAGAGGATGTTCTGAGTTACTGGAATGTGAGCTGCTCAATCCTGGAACTATGCTAGACTGAGACCTGAATCAGTCTGAATAAATGAGAGTAAACTTCTTATGCCATTCATGTCCCCAAAAGTTTCGCTGCCATAATGATGAGGTTCAAAAGTGCAAGAAAAATGGATTCTTGGGCCATTTTTTGCTTCAACCATTTGTCTCTGAAATAGCCACCAAGCCTATAGAGGGAGATGAATGTCTTCGTGTTGAATGAGAAAGTCATTGTAGAAGAAAAACCATGCCCTTGCAGGAGTGATTGAGGATGAGTGAGCCTTGAACAGAAGGGATGCTGGCTGCTTTTGATGAATATTGGAAATGTAGGATTTCTCTGAGAAATGATACAAATTGCAAAGTTCAAATAGCCAAGAAATGTTAGCAAATATTAACAGCATCCTTCAGTGGGTAAAATTGAGAAGAGTGAAGTGGTTTGATTGATCTTTCAGGGCTACATGATGAACGAAAGTGAGGTAGACTGAAGTGAAAGCTCCTTTCCGAAATGTGCCGATAAACACCAGAAATCTGGGTGATTGAGGAGGACTTTCAAAGTGTGGGTGATGTCTGCTTTAGAGAGTCCGGTGCCTTGGCCTGCTAAGCAAATGAATTTAAAGAACTTATTGAACCCTTCTTTGACTTTCTTGGCTAGAAGTGAGTCAGCTGTGTCAGGACTTGAAGATAAAGATAATAATAAAGACAATAATAGATGGAATTTGGAATATCTATGCCGTGGAAAAACCCGTGAATGAACCTGTCAGAGAGAAAGTTAAACTCTCTATTGGGATAGAAATGAGAACATTCACCTAGATTTGAAGTGAAGATATTGTTTAATTAAATTGGAAGTGGGACTGTGGAGTCGGAAAGGACTACCATGGATTAGCGGGCATGCAGCTGGAGACTGAACTGCGAAGATCGTTGAAATTATTGCAGATCATCCTGCCCCCTGGTACAGGATGGCGTGGCCCCATTTGTTGGTACCCTCAGAAATTTGTGAGTTTACAAAAAGATTGATGTCTGGGTTTTTGGTTGATATGAAGGGGAGGGGCAGTGAGAGACTGCTGATCGGAGGCTGAAGAAGTGTAAGCTGAGGAAAGAGGGTGAAGAGGGTGAGTAATTGTACAAGTATTTGCTGGATGAGATGAAGTACTGCAGAAACTGCGAGAAAGACGTGCAGGTGGCAAAAAAATGGCTGTACGATGCAGGTTAAGAGAAACCCAGTATGTCCCCTGGTTAAATTGTTGAAAACGGCCTGCTATCTGGGCTGCAAAAAAAAAAAAAAAAAAAAAAAAAAAAAAAAAACTATGTCAAGAATAATGAGAAATAGTTATCGAATTCGAACCTGGGACCTGGATACCTGAATACCAGATTGTATTGAATTTCTTCAAGGTTTGAAGCAAGATGTGCACAGCTTCTACAATTCTATTGTTGAGAGTGTCATCTCTTCTGCCGTAATCTGCTGGGGCAGCGGCGACCGAGCCAGGGACCTAAAAGGTTCGATGACCTGATAAAGAAGACTGCTTCTGTTCTGATGAAGACTAAAATAAATCGGACAGCTGTGGCCTAGCCAGAAAGCTGCTGCTAGTGTTTCGCTAAAACCTAGAAGATGGAGCACATCACTACAGTTCTAAAGTCCCTACACTGACTCCCTGAAGCTCAGAGAATAATTCAAGAAAAATTCTGAACAATGACCATGTTATTCGTGAGATCGTCCTGGGAAGCAGAGTAAATTTGGTCAGAAGTTTCTTCAGATTTGTGTAGAACAGATTGCTGCAGAATATCTTTCCTGCCAACAGCCATCGACATCATTTAGAATTT